>CALYLW010000091.1:5000-101353 GCA_944989445.1 Ampullaceana balthica | reverse complement strand
TACACAGCAAGATAACTTAAGACCTGTACCCTTACACAGCAAGATAACTTAAGACCTTATCTTATCAATACAGACGCTCCTTCTATGCAGAAGATAATTGCGTCCACAGACCATGACAGATGATCTGTTGGCAAGTGATGCAGCATTCACATGCCACGGCTTTGTGGGTTCCACGCATTACCCAGCCGCCTAACTAGTGTTAGGTACCCATTCGGAGCTGGGTGACTTAGGGACGTCCTAGGCCCCGGGAACAAATCCTTGCCTTGACATGGATTCGAACCCGTCACCATCGGTACGCCAGTCGAGCGCGCTGCCACTCGACCACCGCATCCCCTGTACCCTGTACACAGCAAGATAACTTAAGACCTGTACCCTTACACAACAAGATAACTTAAGACCTGTACCCTTACACAACAAGATAACTCAAGACCTGTACCCTTACACAACAAGATAACTCAAGACCTGTACCCTTACACAACAAGATAACTTAAGACCTTACTTAGCTTCTCTACTCTGAACATACAGGTATCCTGGAGCTTTTAAACAAGTAATTTTAGAAAATTAAAATCATGTCTACTCCAGATAATGAAAAAAAAATCAACATAAATTAATATTCCTTTAATGCATATTTTCCAATATGTCAGACTTAAATTAACTCTACACTACCCTTATGAAATTCATGACCATGAGTCTTGTCTCCTCAATAAGATAACTTGGTGTTACTATTTAAAGAGACCTTCGCCGTGATGAGCATAACACTGCACGCAGCCGAACAAACAAGACAATGTATCCTCATGTAAAATTTCAGGATTGGCAACTCTTGCGTTAATGACAGAGCCGCAAGAGCCTTTATTTGGAGGCTTTTAGTTTATTAAACTTATTCACACAAGAACATCAACAATTTTTTTACTTCACAAAAACATTGAAAACCCATGAGTCGGAATAATCAAAGCATTGATCCTTGGCCATTAAAATATAGAAGAAAAAAGACACAAAACAGCAATAATGTAAATAATTACATTTGATTTATTAATGACTCAACAATAATTTTCTGTTCACAGTTTATGAACATTAATGAACTCATCCAAGTACATGCGGTGTATATTTTGTAAATACAGTCCTACAACTAAATTCTTATAGGGCTTGAATTAAAGAAATAAATAGAGCTAAAGAGAACACCTTTCTGGAATAGATTGTAAGTTATAGAAAAAAACTTGATACATGCTATAAAATGTACCATGAAAAGTTTGCACAAGCCGAGTAGAGAGCAGACAATCTAAAATGAATAAGAATGTAAAAAAAAGAAATAAAAACAGCTTAATGCCTTTACCAAACACATTCTATTCAGAGAATGATTCATTAAGTACGTACAAGTTTTCACATAGATTATTATAAGATTTCAGGTATTAAGGAATTATACAATACAATTTATTTCTTGCTAGTGAGACTTTCAATAGCATGAATGTATTATATATTTATTTTAACTTAATAAATAAAAATGTTTACTTTTGTCATACTGGAAGGAAAGCTTTAATTTTAAGCTTGTGCCTACTGAGTTTATGATCATAATGTAAAGATACAGGTTAGAAATAAATAGACAGCTCATAAAATTTCCTTCTGGTTATTTATAGCTTTTCAGCTATTTATAAATGATCATTTTGGAAACATAATAATATCTTTTATCTAATTATACCCAAAGGGAAATTTTCATAAACTCTCTTTCAAGAAAAAATAAATAAAAAATCTTGCTTATTTTGCTCATGCCTTAAGCTAACATGGAAAAACAACAAAAACAACCAAAAACAAACAACTAATCAATTATTATTATTAGAAATGATGATTATTAAATGAACTGTGTGGCTCAAAGGAAATCTTTCCAATGTTGGCACTAATAAATTAATTCAAACCAAGGATTTTTTTTTGAAATCTAAAAAAAAACTAATATAATTTTAACTTCTAAAAATTGAAGTTACATTAACAGTTTTTTCCTCATGCTAGCAAACATGAAAGAAGAAGAAGAAAACAAAATTCAAAACAAAGATTTTTTTTGTACATTTAAAAAGTTGTACTGAATTCATTCATAAACTTTACAAAGAATAATTCAGAATGAGGCTCATTTTCAAAATGTAAGTTTTAGTTAAATATTTAATCTTTACATTAAAAAAAGTCACCAGGAATTTAGCAAAAAATAATTTACAAAAATTAGTTCTTTGAATTTACAATTATTAAAAAAAATTTATTATGTACACCATAGGAAAAAAAATCCATGTTTTTGTTTGTTTGTGGGTACCACAATAGGTGACTAGTCAGCATATGGAAGCCATTAAATTGTTTTCACATCATTCTGGCTGAAATAGAGCAGATTTGTTCTAATGATTACAAACATCAAAAAATATCTTTACAAATGTTATGGTCTGAAGTCTTGAAGATTCAGCCGAAAAAAATAAATAAATTTCGTATACATTATAGATGTCTCTTTCTGTACAGAAGATTATTGCGCCCTATTCTCGATGCATACGAGAGGCTATTGTGTATCAATATGCCTTGGTGTAACAATGATAATGTAACCAACCTTTGAATCCCTACATGGTTACGTTAAGATTTTAAGGAATTTTTATAACAAGAATAATAATAACAAAACTAAAGGTTTTCTGAACAACTTTCCTTAAAATTCAAGGAATAGCGACAGGATAATTGTGTAACGATTGCCTCGTGGCCATTGTACAACATCATCAATTTGCCCCAAATTTTTAAAATATAATCTTTTTATAGGCAATCATAAAACCTGAAAATAACAGAACTAAAGCGGATACAAGTGCTCACACATTTTTTACTTTAGTCAAGAGATGAAAATACATGACAATACCCTTTAACAGACTGGCAATGGAATTAATATAAAAATGGGTGAGCGACAAGGCATGTCAATACTTAAGAGGTAATTGTTTTAACAAACAGAATGCTTTAGTTGATGTTACAGAATTCTTACCTTCCAGTATTTTGACAAAGTAAATTTCTTTGGTTGATTAACTACACCACATCAATAAGTGAAGGATGAAGATTAACAGTTTGTAAATAAATAAATGTTTGATCCAACTGCAGTGTATCAATTTTTTCCCTTCATTTTGGTTTCATCTGGTTTATGAAATTTATGACTTCTTTTTGCTGGCTTGAAGATGTCTCTAGTTCTACTTTAATACATGTTAATTACGATTCGGTTCTTAGAAAACTCAATTATTTAATTTTATAATCTCATTTCTCCCTAATCATTTCTTATACATAGTGAACAGATTACTACCAACTGAAATTATCCACCACTTCATAGTTTAGAACGTTAGCTTAATTATGAACAAGCTTCTGATGACGCCTGATAATTAGATTTAATTACTAATGAACTACACAAACACCTAAGTAAATATTATACATATAAATAACCTTATAAAACCAAACAATGAATTATTGACCACATGACCGAAGATCCTCCTTTACATGAACTTTGTTGAAGATTTAGCTTCATAAAAATTAGGAGTTACCCTTCCTAAGTCGGCACATGCGAGGGTTGATGCCTAGTTTTATTGATCTCATCGCCATTGCTCGGTTGAAATGCCTCTGTTGAGTCTTGGACCCATCTCCGGTGCCAGAGTCTTGGAAATTGGTTTCAATGGACGTGACGACCCCGAAAAGGACGCCGACCACCAGGAACAGGATAATAAACAGAGTCAGGTGAGTGACGGAGGGGCATGGCTCAGAGTCCAGGTCACGGAGGTGTGACTTTGCTGGCTGGAAGCCCGGGTTAAGCATGAGCGCCTGGTTAAAATGCATGGCTGCTTCCTGCGGGTGCCCGTAGGACTTGAGTATCTCGCCGAGCGTGTAGTGTTGCAGCCAGGCATTCTGGCCCGAGGGCTGGAGGTGAAGGGATCTACGTGCCAGGAATATAGCATCATCAAGATACTGAAACAAAAACAAATCAATAGTCACATTAGACAATGGAAATAATAATACTTTTTTCATATAAGTATTTTCATGATGCCATATTTCTGGATCTATGTGCCAGGAATATGGCATCATCAAGATACTGAAACAAAAAAAACCCTTAAACAATAAACCAAAATTGGAACATTGAAATAAATATATTAGGGCTGTTAATGATTAATTTAAATTTAATTGTTAACTTTTGAAAAATTAACAATTAATTAATGGTTAATTTCGATTAAAGCCAAAAATTAAAATTTATGATGTCATAAGCAACACTTATTGAACGTTCTTGTTGAAATCTAAATAACATTGAAATGTCTCCTCTATATGTCATCTTTTAAACAACTACGCAATAAGACAAGTCAGTGTGTTGACATTATTTGGTTCAAGTGATGAGGATGTATAATTGACAATATAACCAGCCGAGCTGAACAATTATTCACATGGAACTGAGGTACTGGTATACACAAAACGGTCTTGACAAGAAATGACTTTATCGGATATCAGTGTTCATTAAGTTTCCACCATTGTAGGGAGTTAATGGATTCAGGAACTTTCATCTCCATTTTGTAACGCAGTAATTCATCAGAAGAGCTGTCGTTATTTTCTGTCTCTGAGTTAGACTCCATTACTGCAATTAGCTTAATACGCTTTTCATTTGGTTTGATAATTAGGCGAAGTGTTAGAACCATGGTAGGCAAACTTTATCAACATTTTGAACATTCCAGTCAGTCAATAGTTTAAAAACAAAATGTTCGTGTAATCGTCAGAAAATTTGTTATTATTTATCGGCCGCTATAAGTTAAAAAATAATTTAATAGTTAAAATTTTTATAACCGATTAATCGAGAAATTAATGGTTAATTTCCGCAGCCCTAATATATATATATATATGAAAGCTAAAACTTTTATTTACAAGTTGACACAATCAACTTTAAAAAAAAACAACATGCGTCTTGTACTGACTTGTAAATTGAACAAAACCCGAGCCAGGTTCAAAAGTATATCTGGGTCATCTGGTGATATGCTGAGAGCTTTACGAAAACACTCAATGGATGTCTGAGTGTTCCCTTTGATTCGCCAGAAGTTGCCAATTAGATTATACACTTGAGCTGATTGTTGCCTCTGTTAATGAAATTGATGATAGCATGGTTAACGGGAAAAATTTGCAAATTGGGTTTTTAGTAAAGAATTTAGTAGTAATGGCAACTACAGTTACATTTATTAAGCAATAACATGTAAACAAAATTTTTGAAACCTTAAAATTGAGAAAATATATCAAAATTTTTTTTAAAAAAGGGAAATAACATCAGGTAATTATAAATACATTAAATCTGATCATATTGCCTTGAGTGAAAAATTTCATTCTCTCGTCACTGAAACAATGAGTTTGCAGTTCTGAATAATTAATCTTCCTTAACAATAAATTCTGTACTGTATTTTTGAAAGTTGAAGTATTCATTTAAAGAAGAAAACAAATTACACAAACTTTACTCTAAAGTTACAAAATTTGTCTGTATATACTGATTTTGTCTCAGTTCACTGTTATTTACAAAATTATACATTTGAACATATCTAGTACATTTGTACATAAACACAGTTGAGGTAATTTGGTTAAAAGTGAGAGTCAGGTAATCAATATACTTCAATAGAATATGAACATATCACAGTGTCATAAAATGCATGCCCTGACATTAAATATACTGTTACAATCTCTTCATTTAATACTGTGAGCACTGAACATTGATATACCAATCAGATAAAAAATCTGAAGCTGAATAACATTTAACACTCCATGTAACACTCCATGTAACACTCCATTTAGAGCATTCAAAAGTGCAAGTGCATAGTACAATGATCTTTTAGTTAAAATGATCTAGATGGAAACAATTCTGCAAGGAATTTTGCATTGAAACATATTTTTTGTGGAAAGGGGGTGGAGGTCAGCAAAAGTAAATGGACATTTGTTTGCACCACTAGCTAAAATACCCAGAAATAGCTGATTCCCGTTGAACTTGAGAGATAGGAATTCAATTAGAATTTTTAAACCTTTGAACCACGCTACCAACAAAGAGTAGAATGATGATGCCCGTAAAAACTTTTTTAGAACTTCAACTTTTAATGTGAAGTTAATCCCATTAACAATAATTTTAGTTTTTTTAATGATATATTTGGGAGAAATAATGATTTCGAAATAAAAGTTAAAAAGTAAAAATGATGTGTCAGTCCTTTAGAACAAAAAAAAATGTGTTACTTGATTGGATAAATCTTTCTCTATATCTCTTTTGGCTTTCCTCAATTTGTTTTCAAGATCATTCATGTCAACCTCCGATGATTTCCCGTTGTTCTGAAAGACCATAGCAACATCAGGTTCTGGTATGTGAGAATGTTGATTACGCTCAGATATACCTGAAAGTTACAGCATAAAGATTCTTAAGACAAACGGCAGTAATTTGGAGATATCAAGTTAACAGATGCACATTTTTCTACTTTAAAGACTTCATGGTCGAAAGGGTTTAGGGTCAGAGGTCAGCTGACAATCAAGTCACAAATGGTTTCCTACTACAAGTTGGATTTCTTATATTGCTTTCAATAATTAGAAATTTTTTCAAACCAACCCATCAAACAGTCCAAATTTAAAACCAATATGCTGGACTAAACTGACTCTAGCAATAGTATACAGCTTGTTAATTATAATTTTTTCCACCAGTTGTACCCCACCCAGAGATAGCAACAATGCTGTAAAATTAGAGTGGACTAAATTTTCAGTAATTAGTCCAAGCACATTTATGTACTATACACAAGAGTGTCTGCACCGAATCTTTAATCAAGTTACAATTGTTCCCAAAAACCTTTAAATTCCTGAACATTTAAAAAAAATAAAAATTATAAGTCATTCTCTCAAAATTTGATGTGTCATGGTTTTGAGAGAGAAAAATATTTATCATTAAAAAATGAAAATTTATATCTCAACAAATATAATAAAATTTCAGGACTTTTAAGGAAAAATTTCCAAAGTTTTTGTTTCCCATTTCTTTTAAACACGGCGAATTTCAGGATGTTTTAGGAACCATTTGAATATTTTTAGCATAATATTTTTAAAATAAACGCATGAATATTTTGTGTACATGTCGCAGGTTAAAAAATAGCTGTTGTGGCTCCTTTATAAAATAACATTTAAAATTATAACAAATTGACGCAGTTCAAATTCTGATGATTTACTACAAATAATTTTATGAATTTCTGAATAAAATAGAACCAGTGGAAACTGAACTTGACTATTTCTTTGAATCTAACTCACCTCGTAAATGATCATACTGTGTTGAATTTACCCTCTTACCACATGTTAATGGTTTTGGTTTGTTTGTTGATTTCTTCAAATCATTTTCTTCTAAATTTGGAGTATTCTTTGTTGATCTTAGAGAGGAAAACAAGAAAATTAATGAAAGCATTTCAAAATTAAGTCAGTCAATAAAACATAGTCAGTTTAAATTAATGTAACTAATTATTATTTTTTGGGGCTAAAATGTTTAATTTTAATAATATTTTTTGTACATTGCAGATACTAATTTACGCATTTTTATCAGACCATTATACAAATGCTCCCAATATATAAAAATATAAGAAATTGCATAAAACTAAAAAGTTTGTTAAGCATTAAAATGAAATAAATAAAACATGAGTACAATATTTACCATTATTCATTCCCCAACTTTATTTCAAAAGAATGCATCTTTGCACATGCATTTTCTCCCCCATTATTTTAACTGATTTTATTTTTTAAAGAACTACACTTAACCCACTTCTTCCGCATATTAATAGCATGCACCTAGACACATCATTTACAAATATTTTATGTTGAAACAGCTGTATCAAAATTTGTATTATTTGGAAGTTACATTATTTATATAAAATAAAAGCTGAAAGAGCTGTAACTGTAATACAACATAATACTTGTCAGATCAAACTTTTATATCATTGCTCAAAATAAATAAATAAATAGAATCAAATGCTTGACAAACAATAGGTAAATATTTCAAATTTGAAAAGGGCGAATATGGCTGAAAGAATGTTTACCATTTTTTTTGTTAACAGGTATGTTTTCTTTGCAGCACAAAAGAAAAACCTGTCACAACAAAACAGATACTGCAATGTCAGAGCATCCTGATGGATGATAATAAAACAAACCCGTAAAAACAAAGTTTTTGACTATAAATCCCTTATATATGAGTCATAACTAACAGTATTGATTATTTTCAAACGCGACAAGCATTTACAGACTGAATCTGTCTTAACTCAACTTTGCTTCATAGCCCCGGGGCGCGACACCGAGTTCAGCATGACATGTAAACAAAACAAAAGCACACCAGTACTTCCATGGGTCGCGTCAACACGCGAATTGAGATCTCACGTGAAAAAAAAACAATAACAAACCGTGAATTTGAATTACATACGTTATATAAGGATAAACTAAAAATGCATTCATTTAATTACGGTACGTTCGATCGATCTGAAATTTTGATACGATGCATTGTTAGGTGAGACGGGTCCATGTACCAAAAATAGCATAGTTTCAACAAAGCTAGTCTAAACATAGCGAATCAGTTTTATGGTAAAGCTGGTTACCAGAATTAAAATTTGATCTCTAAAATAATACATTAAAGTTAAACTTATCATATAACAGCTGGTGTGAAAAGAGCAAAACATTTTTTTCTTTTGTTTTTGTTATAAAGGGGACACCATGGTGATTGAACTAGAACTAAATTACTCCTTACAGTTTACAGAGTGTTGTGAAAAGCTGATACAGACATGCATTTTATTTAATAATATTTAGTTACAATTTTACGTGATACCCTCTTGAACAGTTATATTCTCAAAACAATGACAGAGATTGGAATGTGCCTATCCCTGGAAGAAACATTCATAAACAAACTGTCTTGTGGTCTTGTCATCATTGACAATTAACATTTAAACTCAGGCTTATCCCTCACTTGTGTTGAAGGAAAATAAATATTTCCAATAATCTGTCATGTTATGTCACAGCATGTCTTTGCAATAGACTACACAGATGAGCAAATTACCGAGTGATTTGCCTTGCTAAAATGGGAGGACATGACTGTTGATTACGCCTCATGGTTTTTATTGCATTATGAAATAACTCACAACTGTTTAACAATAAAACTCTCCCCCTCAACAAGGTAGCCAAAGAATTGACATGGCATCTGGAGATTTTACGCTTTTAAGCTGAAAGCTTCAGTTCTAATGTTAAGGGGATTTCGCCGTGGTAGGTATAAAAACAGTTGCAACAGCTGTTGACATCAACAACAGACATCTGTTACAATCCACAGATCAAAGCTGTCAGTGCACCAGCTACCCTGTAAGACGTGACACAAGAACAGATCACCTATGCAAGCTGTCGATCCCCATTCAAACAAGTTAAAGCCACAACTGAAAACACAAGCGTTCAAATGACACGAAATCAGTCCAGAGCTTTATTGTCTCAGATAAATTATCAGGCCCAAGGGGTAAAAAAAAAGATGGTTTTATTTAAGTAATTTTATGAGCTTTAACTTATTCTCCCAACTAACTGTTGGTACCGCTAGTGTAATATGCTTCTTAAACAATTATATTTTTTGATATACTGGCCTGTCTCCAATATCAGGTCATTAATACGAAACTAATTATTTTGAAGCTACTTTTTTCACAGCCATGTAGTGGAATTTTTTTTTAAAGTAAAAAAAAATGTTTATTACATTTTCAGTCATTTTTTTAATCATACCTTCCTATCAAAAGCATTTGACAAAAAAAAACAACTTATTTTGGAAAAAAACTACAAAAAACGACTTATCACTTCTTCTTCTTCCACATATTGTTTTGGGCTGAGACTAGTCTCTTAAGGCCTTGGCTAATACCTTGGCAACCTGGTTCATCTGTTGAGCAGTGCCATATAACATTGTGTTCATGTGGGACTCTTTTGTCTCCCTAACCTCCCCGGCCATGTCTAGCGCAGGGACACGAAGTTAACAGACTTTTCACTAACATAATCTGCACTCAAATTACTTCATACTAATTTCCAGTACCTTTCTTCCCTTATGAATATCTTACATGTGATATTTCAGACACCTCTTTTTATTCAAATCATTTACTTTTTTCCTTTCTTTTTGCTGTTCCAAATTTGAGTCCTAATGTCTTGCTGATAATATTCTATATTTAAACATAAGCATATAAGATAGATAACTAATTCACTTACTTATTAGAATTGTTATTCTTCACGTCTTTACACCTCTTGGGATGTTGTGTATTTGATTTTATATTCCCTATATTATTATGCTGTGATGATTTGCAGTCATGTCCAGTGAATCCTTCCCAATCATTAACATCTACGCTGTCGTCGTCTGGAGATGAAACAATCCATTCCCCGCCTGACACTGCCTTGTTGGACAATATCTCCATCATTCTCTCTTCAACAGTGACTTCACTGTCTTTACTATTGTCATCTGATGGACTACTGGCAGTGTGATATTTACTGCTAGTTTTGTTTGATGACGATCCCATTGTTGGTTTCCTGCTCTGCTTTTGCTGGTTCAACTTTACCTGCATTTTAAAAAAAAACATATAAAAGTATAAGGCTTACCAGTAGCAGTTTTTTAAATTTTTATAAACAGTAGGCATATTTCATTTAGCACTATTAGTTCAGATAAAATGTTTAATTTGGATATAAATGTGTTTATTATAATTAACATTTGAACTTAATCTGAACCAGAAATCCTATCCATACAACTATCCTTTGAATCCTTCAAAGAAGTTTAAAATGAAACCCATATCACTATGCTTGCAGTTCATCTCAGTTTTACCAGGATTGTACCATCTTTCTGGGTGATTTGGATTGTTTCTTTTTTAAAATTGACTTTACTAGAAAATAAATATGTCTTATCTAAGTTAGATTCTCTCAAACAAAGATATCAAAAGTTGGGGGTTTTTTTAAAGTCAATGCTGTAAATTTAAAGTTACATATGTAAAGACCTGTAATTGTTGGCTGGCATTATGACCTGGTTCCTTTTTTTAAAAAATGTTTAGAGTTTAGATCAACACATATAATATCAGCTCTTTTGTATGCTTGAATACAAATTAAAACATCTGTTTGTAAAGGTCAGTAGCCACATAGCATTTGATTGGAACTGTAACCAATAAACACAACTGGGAGGAGAAAGATGTTGGACAATGAAGACCATTTAAAATAACCGTTATACAGGTACAAGGCTAGATTCAGTTAGGCTATTCATTTGTAGCTTATATGATTTCATACATTTTCAAGGCTAGATTCGGTTAGGCTATTCATTTGTAGCTTACATGCACCGTAATGTCATTATATGTTATATTTAGGTTATGAATGTTTTACATTGAATGAATTGATTATTATGTGTGTTACTAATTTCAGCGCCACGAGCCCAGTTGCTTGCTGGGGTACTGCACTATATAAAGTATCAAATTGTTATTACAGTATTATTATTGTTGAGCTAAGAAACTTAGTTTCCAGTGCATTTGCTTTTAAAATTCCAGCTTCTTATTGGTTTGGTTTTAATTAAATGACAAGGTTATAGGAAAGCTATTTTAGAATCTCTAGGTGATTGAAACACACTAAGCTTAAGAAAATAGTATTCAATGTCTTGCTTTTACTCCATAAAAAGTAAAATTGGTATTTTCTGCTGAAGATTCACACTATTTTCAAAAAGTCAACAAAGTCCTAGTAGGGCCAACAGAAGAAAATATATCTTTTATCTCAGAAAACAATAAAGTATGATAGGAAAAATGTATGAAATAAATAAATACGTTTCTAGTGTCTTTTGTTACACGTACACAGTTACACAGGTATAAGTTTGCAAGGTACTATTGTCATTGTAAATCGGGGTACAGTGACAGTGTGGAGTGGTAGAATTTTGGTAGATGAAGTTGAAGTAATGAAACGGTTTTTTAAATAACGTATATACTCGTTCGCAAGCCGACCTTTTTTGGACAAAATCTAGGGGAAAAGGTGTGTGTGTCGGCTTATGAGCGGGTCATAGGTGATTTCTGCATGGATATTGAATATCGGTGTTGTTATTGTAGATTATCAATGTCCTTTTTTACATTCTACAAGATTCGACTGCTCTATCAGAAGCTATAATATATTATTAAAAATCAGCACTTACCTTATTTAATCATTTTATTTATTTTTGTGAACGTTTTAATAAATTGTTTTACAAATTTTGTTTTCAACCACGGATTTTAATGTACGCGCTTTCGTCACTGTTTACCAAATAATTTTTTTATAAAAATACTGGTAACTCTTGCTTAACAAAGAGCAGAAAGACAAAGATAGGCAGTACAAAAGTAAACAATCATAATGACCGATTTAGCTTGTAGTTTTAAAAAAAATATGTACCATTTTTTTTAAAGCTGTCCTATTATTTTGGGGGGTCGGCTTGCGGTCGGGTTATACACTTTTAATACTTTTCCCTTCCAAAAGTGGGGGGGGGGTCGGCTTATGAATGAACGGGCTATAGAACGAGCATATACGGTATCTAACTTAATTTATCTTATTCATTACAGAAGCTCTTACAATCTATACAGAAGATTATTGCAGCATACATTATACTAATTCATGATATATGATATATATGTCTAGTCTTGATATTTTTAAATTAGATTTAATGTTTTGAATTTTGATAATGATAGGTCAGGTGTGTTTAGTTCTAGAATATAGATATACATCAATGTTCCCTTTAAGTCTAAGATTGCTTATTCTGTATGCATTTTGTGTAGCTACAATATTTTACAAAATATGCTGCGTTGTAATTCTAAACTACTGTACTGTACAGAGTCGGTCAGATATCTGCGTTGCTGCACAGCTTAATTTAAAACTTAAATCCTTAAAGTTAAAGTAAAGGGAACGTTGATATACATTCCTAAACTTGACAAATCATGATCTATGCCAAGGCTATTCAAATTCACTCAATAAATGTAATAAATTATATCTCATCTCAAAACTCAACTTGTCAATTTCAACTAGTACTAGACAACTAGCCTAGTAGAAGTAGACAATTTTAAATTTTAACTTTAACTTTTAGACTTGCATTTCACTCACTTTAATTCTCACGTGCCATTACTTACTCACTCAAAGTAATTATTTAAACTAATTACAGAGCCGTTATAAATAGATTTTGATCATTTTGAACAGTAGAACAACAAATCATGGAAAGAAAGTGGAGATGGATTGGACACACCCTCAAACGACAACGAGGAAGACCAAGCGTACATGGAGACGGAGCATGTTGGACGAGGCTGGAAGGACTGGGAAGAACTGAAGCGACTGTCAAGAGACCGTGTAGAGTGGCGAGCTTTGACAGAGGCCCTATGTTCCACAAGGAACTCAAAGGACAAATGATGATAAATAGATTTTAAAATAATTTTAAGTCTCAGAGTTGAAAATCAAATTTGTGGCGAGAAAAAATTTGGAGAACGAACCTGCTGCTATGTTTAGCTTCCAATGATGAGAAGAACTGGATCTGCTATTGCTGTTAACAATATGCATGGATATAACATACAATGCCATGTATGACATACATGGCAAGTCACATGCCATGATACAACCAGGGAAAAAAAATACTGAAGATTAAATCAATATACTTTATTTGAAGTGAATAAACTGGACCGAGAGCACCGTTTGTTGACAAGAGATGCAGTTTCCTGTTTTTAGAAACAAAAATGGCGTCGTAAATATAAGATGACATCGACAAAGGGGAAATCATGCAGAAATAATTTAATCTTTACATTAAGAAGCTATTTCCCTTTGATAAGAAAGTGGAATTGTACCATAATTAAAACATGGCTTAAGTTTTTTTTCTTTAATGCAAGTATCACGTATTAATTAATATTTATTATAAAATAATTTTGTTTCAAAAGTTATTCATTTTCCCTTTAGGCCTAAACAACCCTGAATGAATTCAATTTTATAAATTATTTAGATACATGAATATATTCACTTTTAATTAAATTACTAAAAGTCCAATTTAGTACGGACAGTTAGTCAGTTAGCCTATATTTGGATCCACTTTTCCGTTTCAGTTTTTACGTCCTCATTTGTCGTACTGTCCCCTCATTTTCCGGTTAGTCCGTACTTATAAAATGAATGTTTTTGTTGCTTTCTTATTTGAACGTTCAGGGTAACGTCGACCGAACATTTGTCAATTTCTTAAGAATGCAAATCTATTAATGTTTCTTCAAAATATTCACAATAGTCTATAGTTACTCTAGTACAGGGGTGGCCAGACTTGTAGTAAGTGCGAGCCATTTTATTAATATTCAAACATTTTGAGAGCCGCATTGAGACATTATCGCTCACGTCCCCACCAATCTTCCCTTTAAGCTGCGCGGCTGCGCAGATATCTGACCGACGCCGCGCAGCAGTTTATAATTACTGCGCAGCAAAATTTAAAAAAAAATATTGCATAAAAAGTGGATGTTGTGCAACTTGGCACACGAGTTGTTGTTTTTTTACTTTGCACACGGACCAGCGAATCTTAGAGAGAGAACATTGGTCCCCACTCACACTGAAAAATTCCTTTTGTGATTCATTTTTCTAAATTATTTTTTATTTGAATTTAATGACTTTAACATTTCAATTTTTTTAGACATAACCGTATGGACAAGAAATATATGCGTTGCAGTTACTCTATTAACAAACATTTAAACATGAACATTTATGAATAGAAACACGTTGCATAATAGACTCACTGTGATTATGGTAAGAAGCCTTTGAACTAACAAGTTTCTTTAAATCTGGTTGGTAGCTAGTAGTAGTGATGCGAAGAAGTTCTGTCAGGTGCTGATTACTAGTTACTGCTCGATGCTTTGATTTTATGAACTTCATTGTGGAGTACAAAGAATTACAGCAGTAGGTTGTACCCGAAAATGGATATAAGTCGGCAACTAGCTTTCTTACTTCTGGCACGAGCTTCCAGAAATCCATCACAGATTGTGATTTGTGTATCATCGCCAAACCCTGATCTTCATGTAACTCTGACAGCTCCATTTCAGCAGCAGAAGGTTCCATAACAATGTTCATAGAAAGCTGGAAACCATCTTTGATTACGTCTAAATCCTCTTCCCATTCTGGTTCTTTATATTTTCGTTTCCTGCAATTTGTTGCCATATTTTGTGGATTTTTATCGAAACAGGGACAAGAAATTTAATAGTTTACATCACCAATCACTTACAAACCAATCGCTTCCTTCAACTTTTAAAATGTAAATAAACTAAAAATATTTTCAACCCTTTGATTATGTCCAGATTTATAATATATTAAAAAACTTTCATTTATTTTTGTTATTAAAGCGAAAATCATTGAGTGATTGAAAATTATTTTTGTTAAAACCCAATAATAGACTGTTTTTTTAAGTATGGTGAGGATAGGAATGGAGGGGATGGGGGTAGATAAACAACATTGGCTCGTCTGTCTCAACTCAATAACTCAGTGTATACTTGAAAGCGAAGCTAGCGTCCTGTCATATAATAAAAGCAGGGGTGTAATTATTAATAACACAAAATAACAAACCCCCTTTAATTCTCTGGGTTGCAGTCGTGTTTTCCTTGATTCATTCAAAGAACCTAAATCTTTTAGAGTTAATTGGTTTTTGTTTTTCTCGGGGGAAAAATGTGTATCAAAATTCAAAATAATTTTTATTCCCCCATGAGTGGCATAACAAGGATGTCATATAGAGCAGTGCTTCTCAAACTTTTTAGTATGGTGGACTGGCAGGAATTTTTTCCATTGCACCAGGGACCGGTGCACTATTTTCCCAGCACTGACAATTTTTCTGTCCTTTTTTTGAGAACATCTGCGGACCGGCAGCGAATGGCCCACCACTTTGAGAAGCACTGATCTAGAGCTGCGCTAGAGACTGTGGTAACTGTTGCATACAGTTCCAGATAATGCTCAATCCACCTTTTCAGCTGAGCTGACTGGTCTTTTATAATTTCTCCAGTTTTGGACTTTAGAGGGGGGGGGGCAACCTTGGCTTTTTAAAAAATGTTTTCATACATGGCTTTGACATTGCCCATGTCTGCAGCTGGAGCAGAGGTTAAGCCAGTAGCTATTGGCACATTGACGTGCGACTTTTCGGGCATGCGACTTGGCTGTTTTTAAGGCATGTAGCCTGTCAGGTGTAGGCTTTTCCTTGTATGCCATAAGAGCTTTCCTTTTGGCTTCAGTGACAGGTATCATCTCGTCCCAATATTCATCAAACCAGTCCGTGTTTTTGTGTGATTTTGTGCCAAATGCTTTTTATGCTGATGTATAGATCGTGTCTCGAGATGCGTCAATTTGGAGTCAACGGTGACGTATGGCGACGTCGTCTTTGAGAGACCTTCAAGCATTTTTTCAGTGAACAGCTGTGTTTTCACTGGGTCTTCCGTGCTGAATGTGTTAATGCGTGGACATCCCTTTTTATTGGTGTGGTACGAGTTTTTCCTCATTATCCTTACCTTGCTGGCCACAAGGGAGTGATCCGTGTCGCAGTCGGCACTGCGATAGCTGCGAGTGAGTAAGACACTAGCCAATCGTGCACGCATGGTGATGATGAGGTCCAGCTGGTGCCATTTGCGCGATCGAGGGTGTCTCCAAGATACTTGATGTATATCCTTGCACTTAAAGAAAGTGTTGGTGACACAAGCCTGGTGAGCAGCACAGTTATAACAGCCTCTGTCCATTCGCATTTATCCTTCCCCTTCCAAAAAGACCAAGGCATGTGGGCCAGGCTTCGTGGTCGCTCACAACTCTAGCATTGAAATCCTCCAGGATATAGATTGCCTCGTCTTTGTCGATGCTGGCTATCGCCTGGTCTAAAGCTCCATAGAACTGGTCCTTCTCTTCCGGGGTTGAACAGAGAGTTGGGGCGTACGCACTAAGAATGGTTGCCATATATAATAATACCGCTAATACCGTGGACCATTTCAAAGCTATAATGACAAAATGAATGAGAACCCCAGGTCTATACAAAAGCCAAAACACTCTCTTAAGTTCTGCTACAGTGCGCAGATATTTTTATTGAATAATATTTGTTCTATTCTAATCTTAATGGAGCTATTTCTTTTAGTAGTTGATACGATTTAAGAGTCTGTTGCGATTTCCTGAAGTTGTTAGTGAGATGTAAGGGTCTGGTGAGGTTTCTTAAAGATGTTAGTGAGATACAGGGGTCTGGTGAGGTTTCTTAAAGATGTTAGTGAGATACAGGGGTCTGGTGAAGTTTCTTAAAGATGTTAGTGAGATACAGGGGTCTGGTGAGGTTTCTTAAAGATGTTAGTGGGATACAGGGGTCTGGTGAAGTTTCTTAAAGATGTTAGTGAGATGTAAGGGTCTGGTGAAGTTTCTTAAAGATGTTAGTGGGATACAGGGGTCTGGTGAAGTTTCTTAAAGATGTTAGTGGGATACAGGGGTCTGGTGAAGTTTCTTAAAGATGTTAGTGGGATACAGGGGTCTGGTGAAGTTTCTTAAAGATGTTAGTGAGATACAGGGGTCTGGTGAAGTTTCTTAAAGATGTTAGTGAGATACAGGGGTCTGGTGAAGTTTCTTAAAGATGTTAGTGAGATACAGGGGTCTGGTGAAGTTTCTTAAAGATGTTAGTGAGATACAGGGGTCTGGTGAAGTTTCAAAGTTTCTTAAAGATGTTAGTGAGATACAGGGGTCTGGTGAAGTTTCAAAGTTTCTTAAAGATGTTAGTGAGATACAGGGGTCTGGTGAAGTTTCTTAAAGATGTTAGTGAGATACAGGGGTCTGGTGAAGTTTCTTAAAGATGTTAGTGAGATACAGGGGTCTGGTGAAGTTTCTTAAAGATGTTAGTGAGATACAGGGGTCTGGTGAAGTTTCTTAAAGATGTTAGTGAGATACAGGGGTCTGGTGAGGTTTCTTAAAGGTGTTAGTGAGATACAGGGGTCTGGTGAAGTTTCTTAAAGATGTTAGTGAGATACATGGGTCTGGTGAAGTTTCTTAAAGATGTTAGTGAGATACAGGGGTCTGGTGAATTTTCTTAAAGATGTTAGTGAGATACATGGGTCTGGTGAAGTTTCTTAAAGATGTTAGTGAGATACAGGGGTCTGGTGAATTTTCTTAAAGATGTTAGTGAGATACATGGGTCTGGTGAAGTTTCTTAAAGATGTTAGTGAGATACAGGGGTCTGGTGAAGTTTCTTAAAGATGTTAGTGAGATACAGGGGTCTGGTGAAGTTTCTTAAAGATGTTAGTGAGATACATGGGTCTGGTGAAGTTTCTTAAAGATGTTAGTGAGATACAGGGGTCTGGTGAAGTTTCTTAAAGATGTTAGTGAGATACAGGGGTCTGGTGAAGTTTCAAAGTTTCTTAAAGATGTTAGTGAGATACAGGGGTCTGGTGAAGTTTCAAAGTTTCTTAAAGATGTTAGTGAGATACAGGGGTCTGGTGAAGTTTCAAAGTTTCTTAAAGATGTTAGTGAGATACAGGGGTCTGGTGAAGTTTCTTAAAGATGTTAGTGAGATACAGGGGTCTGGTGAAGTTTCTTAAAGATGTTAGTGAGATACAGGGGTCTGGTGAAGTTTCTTAAAGATGTTAGTGAGATACATGGGTCTGGTGAAGTTTCTTAAAGATGTTAGTGAGATACAGGGGTCTGGTGAAGTTTCTTAAAGATGTTAGTGAGATACAGGGGTCTGGTGAGGTTTCAAAGTTTCTTAAAGATGTTAGTGAGATACAGGGGTCTGGTGAGGTTTCAAAGTTTCTTAAAGATGTTAGTGAGATACAGGGGTCTGGTGAAGTTTCAAAGTTTCTTAAAGATGTTAGTGAGATACAGGGGTCTGGTGAGGTTTCTTAAAGATGTTAGTGAGATACAGGGGTCTGGTGAAGTTTCTTAAAGATGTTAGTGAGATACATGGGTCTGGTGAAGTTTCTTAAAGATGTTAGTGAGATACAGGGGTCTGGTGAAGTTTCTTAAAGATGTTAGTGAGATACAGGGGTCTGGTGAAGTTTCTTAAAGATGTTAGTGAGATACAGGGGTCTGGTGAAGTTTCTTAAAGATGTTAGTGAGATACAGGGGTCTGGTGAAGTTTCTTAAAGATGTTAGTGAGATACAGGGGTCTGGTGAAGTTTCTTAAAGATGTTAGTGAGATACAGGGGTCTGGTGAAGTTTCTTAAAGATGTTAGTGGGATACAGGGGTCTGGTGAGGTTTCTTAAAGATGTTAGTGAGATACAGGGGTCTGGTGAAGTTTCTTAAAGATGTTAGTGGGATACAGGGGTCTGGTGAATTTTCTTAAAGATGTTAGTGAGATATAGAGGGCTGGTGAGGTTTCTTAAATCTGCTAGTGAGATATAGAGGCCTAGTGAAGTTTATTAAAGCTGTTAGTGAGATATAGAGGCCTAGTGAAGTTTATTAAAGCTGTTTGTGAGATATAGAGGCCTAGTGAAGTTTATTAAATCTGCTAGTGAGATATAGAGGCCTAGTGAAGTTTATTAAATCTGCTAGTGAGATATAGAGGCCTAGTGAAGTTTCTTAAAGATGTTAGTGAGATAAAGAGGCCTAGTGAGGTTTCTTAAAGATGGTAGTGATGTGTAAGGGACTGGTGAAGTTTCTTAAAGATGGTAGTGATGTGTAAGGGACTGGTGAAGTTTCTTAAAGAATGTAGTGATGTGTAAGGGACTGGTGAAGTTTCTTAAAGCTGTTAGTGAGATATAGAGGCCTAGTGAAGTTTCTTAAAGATGGTAGTGATGTGTAAGGGACTGGTGAAGTTTATTAAAGATGGTAGTGATGTGTAAGGGACTGGTGAAGTTTCTTAAAGATGGTAGTGATGTGTAAGGGACTGGTGAAGTTTCTTAAAGATGGTAGTGATGTGTAAGGGACTGGTGAGGTTTCTTAAAGATGGTAGTGATGTGTAAGGGACTGGTGAAGTTTCTTAAAGATGGTAGTGATGTGTAAGGGACTGGTGAAGTTTCTTAAAGATGGTAGTGATGTGTAAGGGACTGGTGAAGTTTATTAAAGATGGTAGTGATGTGTAAGGGACTGGTGAAGTTTCTTAAAGCTGTTAGTGAGATATAGAGGCCTAGTGAAGTTTCTTAAAGATGGTAGTGATGTGTAAGGGACTGGTGAAGTTTCTTAAAGATGGTAGTGATGTGTAAGGGACTGGTGAAGTTTCTTAAAGATGGTAGTGATGTGTAAGGGACTGGTGAAGTTTCTTAAAGATGGTAGTGATGTGTAAGGGACTGGTGAAGTTTCTTAAAGATGGTAGTGATGTGTAAGGGACTGGTGAAGTTTCTTAAAGATGGTAGTGATGTGTAAGGGACTGGTGAAGTTTCTTAAAGATGGTAGTGATGTGTAAGGGACTGGTGAAGTTTCTTAAAGATGGTAGTGATTTGTAAGGGACTGGTGAAGTTTCTTAAAGATGGTAGTGATGTGTAAGGGACTGGTGAAGTTTCTTAAAGATGGTAGTGATGTGTAAGGGACTGGTGAAGTTTCTTAAAGATGGTAGTGATGTGTAAGGGACTGGTGAAGTTTCTTAAAGATGGTAGTGATGTGTAAGGGACTGGTGAGGTTTCTTAAAGATGGTAGTGATGTGTAAGGGACTGGTGAAGTTTCTTAAAGATGGTAGTGATGTGTAAGGGACTGGTGAAGTTTCTTAAAGATGGTAGTGATGTGTAAGGGACTGGTGAAGTTTATTAAAGATGGTAGTGATGTGTAAGGGACTGGTGAGGTTTCTTAAAGATGGTAGTGATGTGTAAGGGACTGGTGAGGTTTATTAAAGATGGTAGTGATGTGTAAGGGACTGGTGAAGTTTCTTAAAGATGGTAGTGATGTGTAAGGGACTGGTGAGGTTTATTAAAGATGGTAGTGATGTGTAAGGGACTGGTGAGGTTTATTAAAGATGGTAGTGATGTGTAAGGGACTGGTGAAGTTTATTAAAGATGGTAGTGATGTGTAAGGGACTGGTGAAGTTTATTAAAGATGGTAGTGATGTGTAAGGGACTGGTGAGGTTTATTAAAGATGGTAGTGATGTGTAAGGGACTGGTGAGGTTTATTAAAGATGGTAGTGATGTGTAAGGGACTGGTGAGGTTTATTAAAGATGGTAGTGATGTGTAAGGGACTGGTGAAGTTTATTAAAGATGGTAGTGATGTGTAAAGATGGTAGTGATGTGTAAGGGACTGGTGAAGTTTATTAAAGATGGTAGTGATGTGTAAAGATGGTAGTGATGTGTAAGGGACTGGTGAAGTTTATTAAAGATGGTAGTGATGTGTAAAGATGGTAGTGATGTGTAAAGATGGTAGTGGTGTGTAAATATGGTAGTGATGTGTAAAGATGGTAGTGATGTGTAAAGATGGTAGTGATGTGTAAAGATGGTAGTGATGTGTAAAGATGGTAGTGATGTGTAAAGATGGTAGTGATGTGTAAAGATGGTAGTGATGTGTAAGGGACTGATGCTATCAGCTTCCGGGGACTTGAAGGATACAAGTTGATGAATACAAGCTGTAGACCTACGTAGTAAATAAATAAATATTCGAACTATTCAACTACATGAGTTTAGAAAACAATTAAAAGACAATTAAAATGACATTTAAGAACAGAAAAAATACCAAACGCCATTTCAAATTTAATGAAAGAAGCTCGAATTTGGACTGCAAGAGCCCGATATGAAATATAAAAAAATCAGTTGATTAAAACTAGAATTATTAAATCGGACTTTTGACTAACCAGCATCTGGTTGCACTAGTCTGCAGCAACACCATATTAAATTTCCCCCATCATCATCATCGTTGTTGTAGGTCTGTTAGGTGTTGGGAGGCTGACTCAATCCACGGTTTGGACACAACTATCTCCTTATATGATTTACTCAATCCACGGTTTGGACACAACTGTCTCCTTATATGATTGGCTCAATCCACGGTTTGGACACAACTATCTCCTTATATGATTTGCTCAACACATTTTCACGTACCTTTTTGATACTCACAGTCCCCATAATACTGTCCCAAAAATTTTAGAAACACGGCCCAACACACTTGAAGGACGAAACAAACAAGGTGGACCATGGTCAAAAAAAACGAAAAAAAACTCTTGGTGGGTTGGAAGTTAATTTTATTTATACAAGCAGCAGCATCTGCTAAAAAAAATGATGTACATTTTGTATATAATGACCAACGATTGTTGAGATTTAGTCCAGTTTTACGGCACGAGCAACCCTTTGCTATCATCCTCAGGGTTCCAAAACTGAACGTGCAATCGTCTCTCACGGGACGACTCGACTCTCCCCCACGTACTGGTCTCAACAAATCTCACATACACGCACGTGCGTTTACACACATCACAAGCAACGTCCACACGCTCTCAAACACGAAAACACACTCGTACTCACACACACGCACTCACACACGAATACACACTCGTATTCACACACACGCACTCACACACGAATACTCACTCGTACTCATACAACTACAAAAATACACAAATTCACATGTACTCATACACGCATAACTCTTAACACATAGGTGTTTGTACATAAAGAGTTCTAACATCCGTTTTTTTTACATACACACATACATCCTCATACATGGGCCCCGAAGTGTCATACGTTCATTGTTGTGTACAAAAATTCATAGCAGAAGGTTGTAACCGAAAATAGATTTAAGTCGGCAGTTGGCTTTCTTGAGTTGAGGATAGTTTACTTCTGGCACGAGATGATTTCCAGAAATTCATCAAAGATTGTGACTTGCGTATCATCGCCCAACACCGATCTTCATGCAACTCTAACTGCTCCGGGTCATCAGCAGAAGGTTCCATAACAATGTTCATGGGAAGCTGGAAGCCGTATTTGAATACGTCTATCAAGAATGAATTTATAATGAAAAGCGGAACATAATTTTATTTGCCGCAAGTCGTTGGAAATCTCCCAGTAATCGTTGTAACCTATCTCTAGATATGCTGCAAGCTTTCTAATTTCTAACATTTTAATCCAGCGCAAGTTGTGTTCAACCTTTTGTTTGGGTCTAGATGTTTAAAACGCATTTATATATTATTTTACATTATATATTTCAAATGAAAAATTTTAATTTCGTAAATTGTTCGCGAGCCGCAATGTGAACACAGAAGAGCCGCGCAATCCCCTCCCTCCCCACACACCTCTCCCTCCCCCACATACCCCTCCCTCCTCCCACTCCTTTCTCTCATACACATCCTTCCTCTCGATGGTGCAATACGACTCTAGCATCATCTCTATACGACTCTAGCATCATCTCTATACGACTCTAGCATCATCTCTATACGACTCTAGCATCATCTCTTTACGACTCTAGCATCATCTCTATACGACTCTAGCATCATCTCTATACGACTCTAGCATCATCTCTATACGACTCTAGCATCATCTCTATACGACTCTAGCATCATCTCTATACGACTCTAGCATCATCTCTATACGACTCTAGCATCATCTCTATACGACTCTAGCATCATCTCTATACGACTCTAGCATCATCTCTATACGACTCTAGCATCATCTCTATACGACTCTAGCATCATCTCTATACGACTCTAGCATCATCTCTATACGACTCTAGCATCATCTCTATACGACTCTAGCATCATCTCTATACGACTCTAGCATCATCTCTATACGACTCTAGCATCATCTCTATACGACTCTAGCATCATCTCTATACGACTCTAGCATCATCTCTATACGACTCTAGCATCATCTCTATACGACTCTAGCATCATCTCTATACGACTCTAGCATCATCTCTATACGACTCTAGCATCATCTCTATACGACTCTAGCATCATCTCTATACGACTCTAGCATCATCTCTATACGACTCTAGCATCATCTCTATACGACTCTAGCATCATCTCTATACGACTCTAGCATCATCTCTATACGACTCTAGCATCATCTCTATACGACTCTAGCATCATCTCTATACGACTCTAGCATCATCTCTATACGACTCTAGCATCATCTCTATACGACTCTAGCATCATCTCTATACGACTCTAGCATCATCTCTATACGACTCTAGCATCATCTCTATACGACTCTAGCATCATCTCTATACGACTCTAGCATCATCTCTATACGACTCTAGCATCATCTCTATACGACTCTAGCATCATCTCTATACGACTCTAGCATCATCTCTATACGACTCTAGCATCATCTCTATACGACTCTAGCATCATCTCTCTCCCGACATTTCTGCAATGTCAACAACTTCTTCCCCACCATTCCATTCGCTCTTACACAAAGTATTAATCATATCCTCATTATGAAAATAACAACAACATTGCAACATCACTGCAGCAACATTATTGCACCCATAAAATAGCATCCATCTCACAGCTATAATGCCATATCATCCCACATAGCAGCTACAATAACATAGTTAACAAAATCATTGCAAACATCTCACAACAAAGAAACCATAGCATCCACGTTAGAGCATCCACATCATAGCATCGAAATCATATGATCTATCTTATTCATATTATAGCAACAACAAAAAAATTCAAATAGTCCATCTCACAACGACATAATAGCATCCATGTCTTAGAATTTTCACGAGTAAAGGGTTTTTGTTTCCAGGCTTATTTTCTAAGTCTCTAAGAAAATCCCCACCTCACGTCCATCCGTGAGACATAATACAAGCGAAAATTTAAAAACAAGACAAAAACCAATGAGTCTCTTGGTCTACTTGGTTGACGAAGGAGCGGGCCAAGAAATACACCCAAGAATAAAATGGCCGATTATAAGAGCTCGTTTTGGGTAGTCTAAAACGTGAAAGGGCTTCACGGGAAAACCAGCATACTTTTTGACGGCAAAGTATTCTGGTATTCAAAAAGTTGAGATGCCGAGGTTCGCATTTTGTTGACGAGGAAACTTTGTGTTGACGCAAAGAGCCATAATGTCGAGGCCAAAGCATTCTGCTTTATATGTTTATTTACCTCTGAGGTTTAAGTCAAATAGCCCTGCAGATTAATTAACAAGGGCTGTAATTTTTTTTTAAAAAGGAGTTTGTCTTCACTAGTGACATTGAGGTCTTTGAGATACCGTTTTCACTAGTTACATCAAAGTCCTCGACCCCAAAACACCCCGAAGCACTGTCAACATTTTTAGTGTTGTTTTGAGTCATAGGATTGAAGACAGCGTGGACTTGTCCAAAGTTGAAGGAATCTTTGTTGGTATTCTCAAAACGGTGCAACTGCCACCGCTCCACGACTCCTGACACATGACTGGCGCGCGGTCGAGACTAGCTGAGGTCAAGGACGTGGTTAAGGTAGGAGATGTAGCAGATGGCCAGCCGCAGGATCTCGATCTTGGACAGTTTCTTGTCCGGCGGAAGAGTGGGCAGCAACTTCCTCAGGTCCGAGAACGCCACGTTGAAAGCCTCGACCCGGATCCTCTCCCTTGTCGCGTGCGCGGTTCTGTACTTCTGCGTGGCCCGGCGGCGTCTGCGGCGCTCCTCCCTGGAGAGGTGGAGCAGGCTCTCCTTGTCTGGCTGATCGTCGTCCTTGGCACTGCTGTGGGTCACGTGGGGGTTGGTCTTCCGGCTCTTCAGCGGGAAGCCGTTTCCGAGCGCCGCGGCGGGTTGGCTCGGAGTGATCTGGGTCGCCAGGTGAGGGCTGAAGCAGTCGTCCAGTGACGAGATGGAGCTCGTGTCCTCGAAGCCCTGGAAGTTCAGGTAATGGGGGGTCCGGTTGTCCGCGCAGAAGTCGTAGTCGGGGATGGGCGAGGCGTTGGCGGGCAAGTGGGTCAAGGCCATCGCTGACGTCATGCTGTAGTCGTGCTGCGGGGCTATAAGTTGTTTCATTTTTGTGACAGGTAAATTGTTAATATTTGAAGATCGTGGATCCGGTGGACTATGTCGATGGGGTTGAAGTTGAAGATATGGCCGTAAGCTGAGGCAGGAATGTTCAAATAATGTGTTATTCTATGTGATATTGCAGAACTCGCGGGTTCCTGGTAGTGTTGGTAAACTCTAACTGGTGTACAGGTAAAGATAACGTTGGTCAGCGCTGGCTGGTGTACATGTAACGATAACGTTGGTCAGCGCTGGCTGGTGTACAGGTAAAGATAACGTTGGTCAGCGCTGGCTGGTGTACAGGTAAAGATAACGTTGGTCAGCGCTGGCTGGTGTACAGGTAATGATAACGTTGGTCAGCGCTGGCTGGTGTACAGGTAACGATGTTGGTCAGCGCTGGCTGGTGTACAGGCAACGATGTTGATGAACGCTGATCCAAGAGATGGTCTTATGGCATTGAAACCTTCATGTAAGACAGAATGAGTTCATTCAAACCTGAAAGAAAAAAAAAGAGTTTTAAAATTAATACCGTGTAACGACACACTGAGACCGCCAGTCTGTGACCCCACATGACTCCCACTGCACACTTACACCGTGAGTCTTTGATGACCTCATTTTATTCCATATACTCCTTGCAAACAACTAAAAACTTAACTGTTGCTCTTAGACGAAACACGCCAATGGAAAAACTCGTGCCTCTTTATTTCCCGTTACCTTCTCAGTCTCTACGACCCTCAAGACACGGCCCTCCACAACACCCTCGGTATCTACTGAACATCCGCACGCCCGTACTAAATCATTGTCACCCTCACGTCTACCTGCCCAGAAGTGCTAGCTACGCCACTGCCTACCGCCACTGTTGCCTCTAGTAATTTTCTCTAGTGCTAGTCGACGACACCGCCTCCCCTCTCTAAAGTAGAGTCTAGTTGCTGTTTTTTTCGTCTCCCTTTTCCTTAACGCGTGTAGCGTATTGACACAGCAGCCTCTTACCCATTGGCACAGAAAGTCTGAACGTGCGAGCAACAAGGGACGTACGTCAGGCGTCATCCGACATCCACCGAAAGGAACGAGTGGAAGCAACACGAGACGCCTATCGGACGTCTATCGGGCATCACGAAAGAGCAACGAAGGCAAACAAGCTTAAGGGGCAACTACTCTTTTAACCTAATTAGCGCATGCGCCAGCGCCGCCCGGCGTGGATAAACACGCGATGAGCAAAGAACGAGCCGGCACGTGCGCCGTACTATCCGAGACGACAGCAAGCAGAGGGCGCTTCCTTATCTGCAAGTTCTGAGTGCTTCTCTCTCCCTCTCTATCCCTGGATCGAACTCGCGCAGCTCATCCCAACAATACACCGGACCGTAAACTCGACATGCGCCACGGAATATCGAGATGGCCCGGGCGTTTTCAAGCGGTTGATTCGTCGAGTTATTATTAATACTTTTTAAATTCGAATATCGATACCGAGGTTAATGCTAAATGCCTTCCGGTCGTCGATATCTCCATTTTTCATTGTTATCTCCCGTTTCGCTATCTCGAGATTTGCACAACAAATTAACGGGAAAACGTTTTCCGAGAATTGAGAGCAAACAAAACGGTGGGCACAATCGATGGGCTTCTCAATTGACACTCTTTCATAGAACGGGGGAGGGGGGTGCAATTTCCCCTGCTTCCGCGAAGAGCTCCTCTAATTGTTTTTTAACAGGAGACAACTTCAAGACTGATTGTCGTTCATTTTTTTTTCTTCAAATTGTTAAAAAAACATATTTTTGGTTATAATGACAAGTTTTTTTCTTCCTCCTTTCGTTTTGACACTCACTCTCGCGAGCGGCTCGCGACGTTGGGCAATTAATTTATTTGCAATGCATGATTTTACCATTCAATGGGCTGGTGGCGTGGAAAAAGGGGGGGGGCTCCAGGTACCGGTCCTATAAGCCCTCAAAGATGTGTAACTAAGAGGAGCGCCCTTTCAAGTAGTGACACGTCCTCACGTAGTCCTTAAAAATTCTACAACTGATTTTGTTGCAGATTTTCTTTGTAGGAAATTAACTAAATTTGAATATGTGTTAAATAATTTATTAAAGTGGTTTTGAAATATAACTATAATAGTTCAGGGGCGTTAAAAAAAGATGCACTGGCGTACTATATAGCGGTAGGAGTACTGTGCACTTATTTGATTCTTATAAACCGAATACTCGAGTAAATGTTTTGTCAAATGTTCAGCCCATGGGAAGTTACATATCTCATTCTCCATAATAAGGCGAGCTATATTAATTAGTGTAGGAATAATAAACGGACTTGACTATCAAGGGAATATAGTATTTATTAATGATTGCCTAAGAAGGATTCTCTGGATGCCCAGGCCTGACAGAGTCGGCAACCTGGAATTGCGGCCAGTGGACAAGGCAGACGCCGATAGATCAAGATATTTCTCAATAGGCGGTGGAGATGGATTGGTCATACTAACGAAAACCTGCCCTCAATACCACGATTCAAGCCTTGCATTTGAGAGGTCGTCCAAGAAACACTTGCCGCCGAGATGAGGATGCAGACATCAAGAAAACTTGGCCTTACCTCAAAGATGCTAGAGAGATGGCCCAGAATAGAGAACCCAATTTTTTTAAAAAACATTTCGGGGGATACCTTTACGGGTGTGGCCCTTTCGGGCTTTTTAGTGGTAAAATTATATATTTTATTTGTATGCAGATATTTGTATGCGTACCGATGGTCACGGGTTCGAATCCATGTGAAGGAAAGGATTTGTTCAAGGGGCCTAGGGCGTCCCTGAGTCACCCAGCTCCGAATGGGTATATATACCTAACACTAGTTAGGCGGCTGGGTAATGCGTGGAACCCACGAAGCCGTGGCCTGTGAACGCTGCATGAGTTGCCAACAGATCATCTGTCATGGTCTGTGGACGCAATTATCTTCTGCAAAGAAGGAGCGTCTGTATAGATAAGATAAGATAAAATATCCAAAGTTTGAGGGGCGTGGTAAAAAAATGTTTAACTTAAACTTTTGCTTAAATTTAGCGGTTTACGTTTATTTTATCCTCTTATATTTAGGACATTTATATCAAACAACAAATTCTAAAATAGGGACATCTGAACAAGTGGAGCTAAGTAGAGTATGGAAGAAACCAACATTTTAAAAGTCTGTTGACAGATTGAAGGAGAATGCTAGCGTCTCGGGTTAAGTCACTCGGCCCCGGCTCGGTCCAGATTACATCGCGAGCCGAGTGGCGGCCATTATGTTAACACCCTGGATTGGTCCAATGGCCCGGGGGCGCAGATTACCCAATTGGACGAGCAGCCGATAGCTGGTGTAATACAATTATTGCACCCGGGGACGGCTGGGTTTAGAGTCCTAGTCAGCCCCCGAGGGTGCCAGTTTGTTGGGGGTCACGAGAAGTGTTAATGAAATTGTAAGGTCTCCGGTTAAATCAACGTGGGCACCTAATCTGTCACAAGGTGTAGACGAGGGCTGGGGGTCTGGGGGCTTGAGGAATTACACGCGAGAGTTTTGGCTAATTACAAGAAAGTTTTTGTGTTAGTTCTGAGCGTGATGTGGGTTGTTGTGTGGGCACACGGGATTGGAGTGTGTGTGAGATTGGGGGGGGGGTTTAGTGGGGAGATAATCTGAGGCAGAATGACATAAATAAAGTCAGAAATATTATAATAGATAAAGCAATTCATCTTAACGATTTTTGTACAAATATATTTTAAAATAGAATTAACAATAAAAAAAAAGTTTCAATCGAGAGAAAAAATTATTCTTTAAAGGGAACAAGCAATTACATGTTTTGAAATGTTCTGACCATTAATTACAACATAGGTTTTTAATTAATCATAACTATTCATAACAATTCGTTTTTCATTTTAACTAATTTTTTAAAATTATAATTTGGGAGCATCTTTGCTCTGTTACGCAAATGCACATATATAATCGTGCTGTTTACTATCAATATTGCATGTTGGAGATACCAAATAGACCGCCATACAGAGAATTGGTCTCATCAGCACATCTAAGAGCTGCAATTTAAGAAGATATACATACAATTTCTCGTAGACGGAAATATGCGCTTCTATCAATAATTTTATTCATTAGACCACGCGGCTCATAGCTAAACTTTTATAATACCATTGAAATTGGCATGAAACGCAAGGCTAAAAATAGATGCACATTTAAATAAAATAAATGTGTTTAAAAATATATTATGGTTACTGAACATATAAAAAATTCTTTTTGATTGACTTTTAAAGGAGTGTTAAAGAAATAATCGTATACCAAGAAGCAACAGTTAATATAAATATCATAAACCGATTTAAATATCAACTACAGATAGTAATAGCCTATTCAAAGACAATTAGCCAATACGGTAATGAAGAATCGGGAAGTTATTAAACAGGGAGTGGGTAAGATAAAAACTACAATAGCAAGAAAACTAACGTATCGGCAATAAGCCTTTGTCGGCTAAGAAGCAAAAACTTAGAAGTATTATACATAAAAATTGAAAACGTAGCTGCGATGTGTAATCCAAGAATACATCAGCAAGAAATAGATTATCTGGTTGATGTCTGAAATGTCTCTCTTTTTGCCTCGTGCCCAGTTTCAAATCTAACGTTCTACACATGTCTGACTACAATCTCACTCTTTAATAATTATTTATATTGAATGCTAAGGAATGAATAGAAAAACACGTAACACATGGACCTTGATAGAAAGTGAAAGGCATTGGTGTGAATGGGGGGATGAGCTATAGGATAAGAATGGATCGGTAGTTGGGTGGATAAGGATGTTGTTAATGGGTCGATGGATGCGTGGATAAGTTGAGCTAAGAGTCGTAAGATACATGGATAACTTGAGCTTAGGGTAGTTAGATCCGTGGATAAGTAGTGCTATGACTATGGATGGTTCTGTAGATATATGGCTTTAAACTTGACAAAAATTTCCAACGGTTCTGCTCCACCGAGCAAGACTTGAGATCCCCTGCCTTCAATGCGAGCAGCAAGGGAGGGAACCACCGTACGACGGGAGAGACATGTGTGCAGATGGCGCGGGTTTGTCAGGTCTTAAGGGACTTAACTCTGGTCTCTCGATCCTCATCAGACACAGCTTGTTTCCTTCCGGTGCTCAGCACGGGGGTTGACGCCCCCCTTTCACGCTCGACACGCCCTCCCGTCTTCAATACCCCCCCTCCCCCGCGCTTCACGGCACCGCTGTAATCATAGTCGCCGCTCGCTTGCTCCAAGAGGGGGTAATTCAAAAGAATTTTAAGGCTCACTCGCTCTCGACATGGGCTCGAGTTGCGGTTCCTGAAAACACACTCGAGTGCTCTCGTCCGTTGTTCCCCGGGTCCCGGGCCCTGACCAAAAATCTGTCCCCGCTTTGATTTCGAGCTGTTCGACCATATGGCTCAAAACAATGGGCAGATAATCTCGTTCCGGGTGATTGGTCGTCACCATAACATGTTGAAAGTTACCTGCCCTTTTTCAACAAGAAGCTCACAGGAGCGTATGTTTGAATTCGTGTTCGGCACCACGGACCGCATATGTCCAAAGCGGTACTAAAATGGGACCCATCTACGAAAGAAAACATGGAGAAACGAGCAACAAAGCCCGTCCAAGGACGTTCCGCCACCGTTCGGCGGCATGTTGTAACTCCCCTCCAACAGCCGTCTCGACCGGCATACATGTGCATCGGGTCAAAAATACTGTTCATTACAGTTAAAAATAAATAACTCGTAAAACTAGAGCTTTTGAATATAAATCCCAACGCGCATAACTGAAAATAAAGTCTTGGAAGAAATACTGCACCAAAAATAACTCCTTTTGAACGTCCGCGTAAACGGGTTCAATATGATTGGCTGTAGCAGTCATATGTGTTTGAGGGACCAATCGCTATCGATGACAACAGCAAACCTAATTTATGGCAATAAAAATAAAATTGGCCTCATCTAGTAGGTCAAGTTACTCGTAAACGAAAGTGTTTAGTTTTCATGGTGTCAAATAAGAGAATTAGGGTAACTTGTGTAAATTGTTCTGGGAGAGTGATTTACCCTCAGCTGTAATGTCGTGTTGCATTTTCGGGGCTTTAAAATCTAAAGGGAGATAAGTGTTCTTACTTTTGTCGATCAGATTAATTTAGGGGTCGGTTTAAGGGTTAGGGTTAGTTTTATGTTTTTCCACGAGATGACAAAAAAGATCGCAGCCAAATAATACCATATATGGAACGTACTGTTTTATTTTCATTTACCCAAAAGTGGAAAGATGTCGCTGGCATAAAGATTTTTTTTTCATGGCATGAATGTTTATGCGGATGCCAAGATTAAGAAAATTGGCCATGATTGGAAGATGCTGGAGAATGTGTGAATAAGATAGGGATGCCTGGGGGACCCTTGCAGGTGGCCTGTGCCCTTTGAGGGATCGCGGACGTCGACGATGATTGGCGGATGCACCTCGTGGACGAGAAGGCTGAACAAGATAAAAGGGAAATTTTTGTGGAAACATTAACAACACTGCTTATCGATATGCCGCTTGTGTATATCGGCGTATATGAATATGTCTCAAAATACATGGGTATGATTTGCATGTGTGAAGTCCTACGATACTTAAATTTGTCACCTTCGTTAAGAAAGGTGAAGAATAGTGGAAGTGGATTTGGGTGGATAAGGACGTTTGAGGGAAACACGGTGGTCGAGTGGCAGCGAGCTCGACTGGCGTACCGATGGTACCGGGTTCGAATCCATTTCAAGGCAAGGATATGTTCCCGGGCCTAGGGTGTCCCTGAGTCACCCAGCTCCGATTGGGTACCTAACACTAGTTAGGCGGCTGGGTAATGCGTGGAACCCTCATGGCCTGTGAACGCAGCATCACTTGCCAACAGATCATCCGTCATGGTCTGTGGACGCAATTATCTTCTGCATAGAAGTAGCGTCAGTATATATAAGATAAGATAAGATAAGATAAGAGGGTGTCGTTGCTGGTGGAAATAGTGGTTTTTAGAAGTATTAGTTTGAGTTATGCTTGTAAAAGTTGTGGTTGGTGGAAGAAATGACTGGTGGTTGACTGGGTGGTGGAATTTGCGATTGTTGGAAGTTGTGGTTGGTGGAAGCAGTTGGTGGCTGGTGAATGGTTGGTGGAAGAAAATCAGTTGATTAAATTAAGACAAAGCGAAGTTTTATGTCTGCCGTACGCCCCCCGCCCTTTTCGGCCCTTGAGCTCTGAAACGTGAGATGCCGCCGTCTAAGAGATTTTGCTTTGATGCCAACATGGCGGTGGTGAGCTATAGCAAACAGATCATCTCGAACGAGTTGCTACCAATATTATGTCTGATGACGTTTGTCGGTCTTTGTTTTGAAGAGAGATAAATATTTTGTTGAACGCCTTCCAAAGGCGATTCATAAAACACTTTTTTTTTGTATTGCTGATTCTACCGTACTATATGTTAAAAATTTAATTTAAAAAATAAAAATGGAAACGTTAGAATATAACACTGGGGTCTAATCAAGGGCCGTCACTGAGTAACTGGATTTAGTACGGGTTACTGTGCTTTGTTGGTCGCTGTTATTGTCAGAGTTATGAGTGTAGTCCCATAAATCTCTTTGTTTTGTTGTTTTTTAGTTAATGGCTTGTATTTTATTTTTTAAAGTTGTTTTTTTGTTTTGTTTTTTCGGTGGTTGGTTTCGGGTCGTGAAAGCCGGTTTTTAAAAAAAAATGTCATGTGGATGAGGAAATAAGATGACCATAAATTAAGACAAACTTCCATAAATCTTATCGCTAGCCAACGGAGAACAGAATAACGTTGTTTTTTTTACAAATGATGCATTTTAGAGGAAGACATTGTACATTGTAGGATTCGAAAACTGAGTTGTATAGATTTTGGTGTATGTAAATTACAGGATTTGATTGCTGTGATGTGGTACTTGGTTGCTAATCTGCAGCGTTAGTTCCGTCTATATTACAGGGCTCAATACATTAGTATTCCTTTCTTTAAAACTTCTTTATGGCTTTGGGACTTTGGTTATAGTTATAGTTGTAAAACGAATATCTTTACAATTGCAACAAAGACATAAAACAGATGGAGCGATTTCCATATGCCTAGAGTGAATCACCAAATTAACCCACCAGAGTGACCCACCGTACGACCCACACACCCACACACAACCAAACCACACGATCAGAACCCACCCACAATGCACGTCCAAAATGAGACAACAATTATGTAGCTAATTAATCTTTGCTACTTATTACAATGATCGAGCGTTTGATGTCAAAAGGGCTACATTTCGCTACATGGTATCCCCCCCCGGGCTACACACCGCACGTGTCATGCTGCGCGTGCAATCGATTAGTGAACCCACGTGACAGGTACACGAGCAGTCTTTGGATGAGCACTCGAACGGCTCTCGTCCCTGATTAGGGTCTTGCGACTCGTTCTTTTGTGACGACACGGCCGCAAACCAACCCCCCACCCTTTAATGTTGGGCAGCCTCCCATGACACGGGGGTCTTCACGGGCTAGTTAGATTTTTGTGTTTCCTTTTCGTATTCCCCTGGAATGGTCAGCCCCCACGCTGTGAACCGGCTTTCCCGGACGAAGCCGTTGTTTGCTTGTTGCCTGTTGACCTTTAGTGGTCCTCGGCTTATTGTTGTTTCCATTCGGCTTCATCAAAGGAGGTGATGGTTGTTGGGATAATGACGGAAATTACCGAGCCCCCAACGATGTTTTCCATTAGGTGAATGGAATGGAAACAAACAAGAAAGGAAAAAAAAACCGCTTGTCATACTTGAGTAGTAGGAGATTTGCTTCATGGAGTGTTTGTTTGTACGTAGATGGGTTCAAGAGTATATCATTATAAAAGGGGCAGTGGAGGTACAATTAGGGTCTGTTTTTTTTCCATACTTGTCTGTCCAGTTCGATTTTTTTCATACACAGCTGACCTTTCACAAAGGGCATGCGTACTTTCAGTGTGACTTCAACGTGGGGATGTAGTAGCAAGTAAACTTTAGCTGGTATACAGTTGCGGCTCCCGCTAATTACCATTGAATCCCTCTAGCATAGGTACAGGGCCGGTCTTAGGCCACTTCAACCCATGCGGCCTCAGTAGGCCCCGCCTATCTTAATTTTCACTTATTATCCTTGTTGATTCCGTATCCCTACCCAAATTGGGACCCCGTGCTATCCGTTTAGCATACTAAGCCGCATAGGGCTTTGCAATTGCTAAGACCGGCCCTGGCCAGGTATGTATGTCCACTGGGTGCCAAGGTAAAGGCGAGCTAAAATGAGTGAACACGAGTTAAATGAAATTAAACTTCGCAGATTACAAACAATTTTGAAACCGGTACACGGTTCAATGGGAAACTAATCCTACGGGGTCCCCCCCCCCAACCCCCTAACCGGGGTCCCGACGCAAACAAAGTTTTGGAAGCAATAATTTAAAGAATAAGCAGAATACCAGATATAACGTCCCCTCGCCAGTTCCATAAGCGTATGTAGTATTAACAAAAAAAAACAAAAAACACGTGTTTCCATGACAACGGTATAAACATTCTGGTGATGCTTGTAACGTCCAGGGAAATCGATCATTTTCAATCCAACTAGACTTTATTTTAAATTTAATGACTCGATTTTAAAGAGTGTTTTTGATGTGAGATCTCGTTAAAGGAAAAAAAAACCCCAACAAAACACATACTTTTGAACACAAACACACAACACAGTTGGAACACAAGTAATCCCACAATTTAAGCTGATTAATGAACCGGCCTCCCCTACTCTCCAGTCTCTCTCTCTCTCTCTCTCTCTCACTCTCTCTCTCTCTCTCTCTCTCTCTCTCTCTCTCTCTCTCTCTCTCTCTCTCTCTCTCTCTCTCACGTCCATTCCGGTCTCTTTCTGTCTCTCACGCACACACACATATCCACACCGCTGTTAATATCTTTTCAACAGTCGGATTATTTCATTTAGGGGGGGGGGAGTCGGTAGATTAAAAATCTCACCGTGAGATATAATGCGACCGAGACTGAAAGACTTAGGGACGGGTGGTCGTGGTGTGGGTGATGTTGGTGGTGGCGTGTTGGGGGATAGACGTGTTCATGGTGTTGTCGTGGTGGTGCTGGTGGTGTTGGTGGTTGCCGTGTTGGGGGATGGACGTGTTCATGGTGTTGTCGTGATGGTGGTGGTTGTCGTAGTGGTGGGGGTGGTGTGGCTGTTGATGGTAGTCGTGATGGTGTTTGGGGGTTGTCGTGATGGTGGTGGCTGTCGTAGTGGTGGGGGTGGTGTGGCTGTTGATGGTAGTCGTGATGGTGTTTGGGGGTTGTCGTGGTGGTGGTGGCTGTCGTAGTGGTGGGGGTGGTGTGGCTGTTGATGGTAGTCGTGATGGTGTTTAGGGGGTTGTCGTGGTGGTGGTGGCTGTCGTCGTGGTGGGGGTGGTGTGGCTGTTGATGGTAGTCGTGATGGTGTTTGGGGGTTGTCGTGGTGGTGGTGGTGGCTGTCGTAGTGGTGGGAGTGGTATGGCTGTTGATAGAAGTCGTGGTGGTTTTGGGGGGAGGTTGTCATGGTGTTGTTGGTTGTCGTGGTGGGGGTGGTGGTGGTGGCCATGGTGTTGGGTGAGCGCCTGGTGGGGGTTCCATGAGAGTCGGTTAGCCATATTGGTGAAAGACGATCGCATCGTGTCCATGTAGTTAGAATACGTACAACAAACACACATCATCGCCAATAACACACAACAGGTTCCATGAAGAACACAAAGCTCCAGACAACCTTACGATTGACATCTCAATGGTCATTAGCTGTATATGCCGCTCCGTTAAAGGGGGGATTTGTTTAGTGTTATCTTATCTTATCTTATCTTATCTTATCTTATCTTATCTTATCTTATCTTATCTTATCTTATCTTATCTTATCTTATCTTATCTTATCTTATCTTATCTTATCTTATCTTATCGTATCTTATATGTTAAAGACGTGCCTTCTATACAGAAGATTATTGCGTCCTAACGCTTATCCGTGGTTTTTGTCTAGTCTCGCGTTTTTATTAGAGTTTTAAATGGTGATGGTGTGTTGTTTTGATCAGGAAACCCAAACCACAACCGAACTCCGGACGGGAAGAATGAGAATTCGTATGTGTTTTTTTTTCTTCCTTACGGAATAAGTGTTCATTTATTGTATATAGTGATCAAACATATGTAGTGGTTATATGTAATCATACATAAATCAATTAATTCTAATTTAGAAATAAAACACAAAGATAACTTAATACAACTCTCAGATAGACATAAGGATAAACACACCTTTCTTATTCCGTATACAAGAACAAACACATACAAATTCGCGTTCTTCTCGTCCGGAAATCGGGCTTGGAATGTGTTTCCTGAAGAAAACCAACACTTTATTAACTTTTAAGACTCTAATAAGAATGCAGGACTAGACAGAAACCATATATAAGCGTAGGACGCAATAATCTTCTGTAGAAGAAGGAGTGACCTTAACAGGTAATATAAGAATGAAAAGTTCATTGCGACCCACTTGTCCTGCCTGGAACATCGTAAATGGTCACGTTTAACGAACAGGTGAATCTTATAATATAACACATTAGACACTACAAAATCTCATCCTCAGAGATAAGTCACTTAAAAAATGAACAGTCAATGCTATACCCGTCGTGCAAATAACAGTAAAAGGCGCATGCAAATTAGATATAGGTCACGAACTGTGAAAGACCATTCAGATACTTATCGTTGTAAGCCATAGAAAACAAAGATACCAGCTATTTGTAACGGCGATTGATGTGTAACAGATACAGGGGAATATTTTCTTTCTCTAAAAAATTAATCAATTACAGATAAAGATTATTACTGATTATTGAATTCATTCATTAAACATCCACACAGAAAACCCAACATCATCCCCCCCCCCTTACACCAATCTCTCCCACACCAATCTCTCCCCACACACCAATCTCTCCCCACACACATATATCTCCCACACCAATCAATCCCCACACACCAATCTCTCCCCACACACCAATCTCTCCCCACACACCAATATCTCCCACACACCAACCTCTCCCCGCACACCAATATCTCCCACACCAATCTCTCCCCACACACCAATCTCTCCCCACACACCAATCTCTCCCCACACACCAATCTCTCCCCACACACCAATATCTCCCACACCAATCTCTCCCCACACACCAAGCTCTCCCCACACACCAATATCTCCCACACCAATCTCTCCCAACACATCAATCTCTCTCCCACACACCAATCTCTCTCCCCACACACCAATCTCTCTCTCCCCACACACCAATATCTCTCTCCCCACACAACAATCTCTCTCTCCCCACACAACAATCTCTCTCTCCCCACACACAAATCTCTCTCTCCCCACACACCAATCTCTCTCTCCCCACACACCAATATCTCTCTCCCCACACACCAATCTCTCTCTCCCCACACACCAATCTCTCTCTCCCCACACAACAATCTCTCTCTCCCCACACACCAATCTCTCTCCCCACACACCAATCTCTCTCTCCCCACACACCAATCTCTCTCTCCCCACACACCAATCTCTCTCTCCCCACACACCAATCTCTCTCTCCCCGCACACCAATCTCTCTCTCCCCACACACCAATCTCTCTCTTCCCCACACATCAATCTCTCTCTTCCCACACACCAATCTCTCTCTCTAACCACACATCAACCTCTCTCTCCCCACACACCAATCTCTCTCTCCCCACACACCAATCTCTCTCTCCCCACGCAACAATCTCTCTCTCCCCACACACCAATCTCTCTGTCCCCACACACCAATCTCTCTCTCCCCACACACCAATCTTTTTTCAAGGCACCACTAATTTCCTCAACTCCAGTGATTACTTTGAGCCACCCTCTCTCTCCCAGCCCCCAATTGAAATCTCAGATCCAATCGCCAGTCTTGGTTTCTGTTGCAAATATTAAATTTCTTTAAATGGATAATGCCGGTGTTTGCCCCCCCCCCTGTGACCTTGACCTATCCATCAAATTTGGACCGGCGTCTGTCGCCAGCTGGCAGCTTATTAGGCAGCCATCTTGGGTCATGTTAGCCGGATATCAGTAAAGTTGAGTGGCTACTCTGGTTTTGGGGCGGGTGGGGGGAGGCTGAGGGGGCACATTGGGCTAAGTATGGTGGGGGGGAGTAATACATAAGGCAATTAATTCTAACTTGCTAATACAACACAAATGTACCGGTAATCTAAGACAACCCTCAGATAGGCATACGGATAAAAACAATTGTCTTATTCCGTATGCAAGAACAAACACATACAAATTCTCGTTCTTTCCGTCCGGAATTCGGACGTGGAATGGGTTGCCTGAGGCAACCATGAAAGCCAACACACTATCAACCTTTAAAACTGTAATGAAAATGCAAGACTAGACATAAACCATGGATAAGCGTAGGGCGCAATTATTTTCTGTATAGAGGGAGCGTCTTTAACAGATAAGATACGATAAGATAAGAAGAACTAATCATCCTATGCCAAAAGAGTATATAGCTAAAAATTTATTTAAAATAATAATAATAATACTTTGAGAACATATATAGCGCAGAACCACAGCAAGGAGCTGGAGTCGCAACGCTTTACATAAAAATAGTAACACACATATATTAGTAAATTTATTCAAAGTAAAACATTCCTTTCCTAATAACAAAGTTACAACAGCAACAAACATTTTTTTTAAAATTCTTAATTAAAAAAAAAGACATTATTGTGAACATAATCTACGTTTATCATTCAGTGAAAAGTTTGATTGTTATTCATAAAGTAAATTTTGAAGCCATCTTTGTAGTGAATTAAAAAATAAATACAATTAGCCTTAATGGAAGATGCACCTTCCCGGTTTTGCGTTTTTGGCGGTTGAATAAACAAAGGAGAAGTATCTTGATTTGATACTGGACGATGGTCAAGAAGAACGTCCCATAACAAGCCAGAAAACGTGAACTTTTCGTAACGTCTTCAGTAAAAAAAATAATCCAACAGCGTCACTAGCGGTAAGTCAACGTTAATGATCGGCAGCACATCCTGGACAATCTGCCTTAACCCTTATCTAAACCTTCATCGAATCCGGGCTTCAATTTAATCTGAATCGACGTCTGCGGCGAGGTCCCTTGACGCGAGTCTTTCCCCGGCCCCGGGTTTATGATGGGCTGTCGGGGTCGAATCCGGGATTGGGTTAAACGTTGGTCAATCGAGTTTGGCCCGCTAATCGGCTGATACTGTTAGCGCGGACAACGCACTGACCGGTCGCGAGCATTTGGTAATGAAAACGAGGTTTACGTTGATGGAGGCACTGATAATCGAATATTACATTTGATGGCTCGGATATTCGATATTTGGTTTGATAGCAAGGATAGTCGATTAATGAATTTGATAACAAGTATATTCGATTGCAATTAGTGAGTTCGATGTCAATTGTAGCCGATTTCCATTATTGAATTTAATGTCAAGGGTAATCGAACTTCTATCTATCTGAACGGCAGAGTTTACCAGAGAAAGTTCACCAATAACGTTTTTAACCTCGGTGCCCATTCCTTCCATTTCCCAAATAGCCAAGTACTGAATAGAGCGAAAAGACAAGGGTTATTAATTAATTGAAGTTCATGTAAACGTCAATAATTGCAAAGTTTTTGAATGTTGAATTTGATGTCCACGATAGATACAGTCTGATATAAGTGAAAGCCACGGCAACGACATCGGGCACCTCACCACTTGTTGAACATCATTGCTTCTGTTTACACACGGCGAGATCATGTGTCCGAGCCTTTAAAACATAACCATGTATCTACGTACATCATCACTTTCAGGCCCGGTGTGGTGTCGCCAAACGTAGTGGCAGGCGAGTCGTCTGCACTCGGTGACATGATCGCCTGTTGACATTCCATCTTCCCGCCATCAACTCCCCCTCGCCCGCCCAGTCTCCCCCCCCCCTCTCCAGTAAGCGAATGAAGTTTTTAAATGGGGGCAAATTAAAAGCTTGTTACATATGCCCCCGGGGCGACTGATGCGTGGGCCCCCTACTCGGCTCCGCTCCGCTCCACGCACCGGGCTCTTTGTGACTCTCCACGCCAACAGGTCTCTCCTGTTCACTGCGCCAATATTCAATATTTACCTTTCCACTCGGCTATCTACGAATGTTCGTGTTTATGACACAAAGGTGTGAGTGAGTGACCCCCTACCCCCCCCCCATCCCCAGCCCGACCGCCCGCTCCTCTCAACACTGACAACTTCAGCCCCCCTCCCCCAGCCGATTTCCACCTCTAAGGATGCTCAATATTTTGGTTTTTGTGGTCTCAAACCAGAAGAATATAATAGTTGATTACACGGCTCTGCTGATGTGTGAAATGATGGGAGAGCAGTGTTGTTAAGTTATCGTGACCCAAGCACACGAAACAAGGTGACCATTGTGTACCACTGATGGAAAAGGAGGGAGAGAGACAGAGACAGAGAAAGAGAGAGAATGAGACACAGAGAAGAAGAGACAGAGAAGAAGAGACAAAGAGAGACATAAACAGAGAGAAACCGACAGAAAAAGACACTTCATGATCAGAAAAACACCAACATAAGACGCCGTCCCTTCTACGCACATCTCAGAAACGGAAAGGGACAAAATATTTTCATATATGTAGTATTCTCACTACAGCGTTTCAAAGAAAAACTTTCTTCACGTTTTTGATAATCATTTTAAAAAAATGCGAAACTAAATGTTTTCCACAGAAAAGCTGACTGTTAAAGACCTTTAACCTCGGTGTCGATTGGTCTCATTTTCTGACTATCTATTAAGCTGGAATTTAAATAAATGATTCATCGATCTTGACAAGTGAAATGAAATTAGCGATACCATTGCGCGCATGTCTTTACAATTTGCACTTAGCTTTTGTTTTATACGATTTCCAAAATTAAAAAAAAATTTCTCATCATGTCTGATAGTTTGTGAGTGTGTTCCTTATAACGTTCTATTCTTAGTTCATTAACAAGGCGTGTTTTAAATATTTTTAATTTCTTTTTTAACACAATGACTTTTTATTTTGTGTAATTAATGTATTTCTTTAGGTTTTAAGTAAAACTTAAGGCCATCTGTTTCACCACGTCAAACACAAGTACATCCCAAAGTCAAGTTAATTAACCCTCACACATATCATATTTTAAACACACATTAACCCCATACTAGTTCTTAAACATACAGTAAACAACTCGCTAAATTCTGACTGGGAAATACTTCCGAAATCTGGCTAAGAAGGCACAGACTTACTAATTTGGAATTACAAGTTATAACCACAAAATTACTAAGCTCTACTACAAGGAGCTAACCATAGTGTGAATGGAACTGACAATCGTCTGAATAGCAGCTGACCTTAGTCTGACTAGAAACTGACCATAGTCTGACTAGAAACTGACCGCATTCTAATCAGGAACAGTCCATATTCTGACTTACAAAAGAACCGTTTAATAATAAGCAACTAACCAATCAGCCTACCAACGGACCCACTTACCAACCAATCAGCCTACCAACGGACCCACTTACCAACCAATCAGCCTACCAACGGACCCACTTACCAACCAATCAGCCTACCAACGGACCCACTTACCAACCAATCAGCCTACCAACGGACCCACTTACCAACCAATCAGCCTACCAACGGACCCACTTACCAACCAATCAGCCTACCAACGGACCCACTTACCAACCAATCAGCCTACCAACGGACCCACTTACCAACCAATCAGCCTACCAACGGACCCACTTACCAACCAATCAGCCTACCAACGGACCCACTCACCAACCAATCAGCCTACCAACGGACCCACTTACCAACCATCCAACCTAACAACGGACCCACTTACCAACCAACAAACCTAACAACGGACCCACTTACCAACCAACCAACCTAACAACGGACCCACTTACCAACCAACCAACCTAACAACGGACCCACTTACCAACCAACCAACCTAACAACTGACCCACTTACCAACCAACCAACCTACCAACGGACACACTTACCAACCAACCAACCTACCAACGGACCCACTTACCAACCTACCAACGGACCCACTTACCAACCAACCTACCAACGGACCCACTTACAACCACCCACCGACCCACTAATCAACCCGTCCACCCACCCAACTGACCCACTAACCGACCCACCCACCCACCAACCGACCCACCCACCCAACAACCGACCCACCCACCCAACAACCGACCCACCCACCGACCCACTAACCAACCCACACACCCACAAAACAACCAACCCACCGACCCACCCAACCGACCCACCGAACCGAACCACTAATCAACCCCCCACCCACCCACCCCCCAATCCCTCAGCAGCAACTATAAAATAGCCGGAGCGCAACATCCCAGCAAAGTCTTTCTTCACGGTCGAGGTGTCAAGCCCAAACACAGACGCGCTTACACGGAAGATACGCCCCTGATTAAAGAGTCAAACAAGGGCGTCCTTGTGTGGGGGTACAATGCGGGTTTTCATCGGCCCCCAAGCAGCCTCGACGGGTGTCCTATGCAACTCGCGGTTCTTTTTTTTAAAAAGAAAGAAATTATAAACAATTAATTCCTGGTCTTGCTGGATGAGTAAAAAAATGATGTTTGTTATTGTACGTTCAAGATGTAGATGTGTTGTTGTACTGGAGTATTGGTGAGGGGTATTGGACGCAACGCGCAAGAAGCTCCGGGAGCAACAGGCGATTAGCTAAATGATAATAATGAGAGGAGGTAAATAATCATATTGAGAGGAGCTAAATAATAATCATAATTAGAGGAGCTAAATAATCATAGCGAGAGGAGCTAAGTAATCATGGTTTTGATTTTTACCTCAAAACATTGCTTAGCTACTGCATACAGCTGTTAACTTTCTCCTGCAGTGGTATTGAAGAACGGCGTCTACATGTAAGTTATCCTCATGCAGCGGTTACGAAACTGTTCACCTGGATGGTTCATGGTTTCATTAAAAATAATAATAATAAAAAATTCCCATTGTCCAGCCTACAGATCACGGCTGTCATCTGAAGTCTTTCAATAATTTGGCCGTGTTGAAACATGCTGCTGAATTAACGGTCGGGCAACCAAAGATTTTGGTCGCCCTACATTTCTTCGAGAGGAAATTAACTTTAAGTTTGTTAGGACAGAGGGGAAAAAAAGTAATGGCGAAGTGTTTTAAATTCTCAGTAATTTTCAACTGCTCCTCCCTTACAAAAGTAATCAATTCACACATGATTATATCTCCATCTTGAAAATGTGATTTTTGAAAAAAATATTCCACTCTTGGGCTTTATACCATCTCAAAATTTATTCCGTATATGATTATGGGTACGATTGTTTGTTTACAATAACATATATGTTTTGTTGTTAACCAATCAAAGGTTAGTTGAAAATGTACTTAATAATAATTTTTTTTACAATATAATATAGAGTTTTTAGAATAGCCACCAAAGGTTTGTTGAGTAGATTTTCATGAACTTTATTGATCGTCAGTCGAGATTTTGTTGACAGATAAAGAGATATAGTTCTGCTCCATAGCCCTCAGTTCGCAACAGATTGCAGCACGCTTTGTGATGTACAGGCTCCGTTGCAAAACTAAGATTTTGTTGTGTTTATTTACAATAAACATCTCTCTTATTGTGGATTTATTTACAATATAAGTACCACTCTAATGAGAAGGGGAATTTAGTATTTCATGCTCAAACGGAAGTGATGTCATGATTCTTTGCAGTTACTCTTAGCGCATGCCATCGTTAAAAAATGTAAAATACGCAGGTGTTGTAACATCAACGTTTATGCCTCATGCGATTACCCGACAGTGTTAGCTATGTTGTTGTTGTTGAGCCTTCTCGCCCATGAGAGGATCCACCGATCATCGTCGGGTCTGCGATCCCTCCAAGGGCATAGGCCACCTACGAGAGACCGCCAGGCATCTCTGTCCTGGGCCGGCTTCTCCAGGATCTTCCATTCCTGGCCAATTCTCTTTGTGTCTGCCTCCAATTCTCGGCGCCAAGTATTTCTTGGACGGCCTCTTTTCTGCTTACCCTGTGGGTTCCCTTTCAGGGCTTGCCTTGTTGTATTAGAAGCAGGTTTTCTTAGTGTATGACCAATCCACCTCCACTGCTTCTGGATAATCTCTTCCTCAATTGGCTTCTGTTTTGTCCGCTGCCACAGTTCCCGGTTGATGATTTTGTCCGGCCAGTGAATTCTGAGAATCCTTCTTAGACAATTGTTTATGATAGCTATAATACTTATCAAATTTGCATGAATTTATTTTTAAAGATAAGTTATTACAAATCAGTTATTATTTTTTTTTAAATGATGATGATGATTTGTGTGTGTGCAACAGCCATACGTTTTGCACATATATCATTCTTGCTATAAGATCTTTAATGTACAAACGATAAGTGATGTATCGATTCCAAATGGAACCAACGATTCCATCGAAAGAGCGTTACAAAAATGTGTGCGGCGTCCAACAATCTTAGAACTGACCGAGTCTTGCAACCCAGTGATGTCAAGGACAAAGCTGGTGAGACACGATGAATTGCTTTTCCTGGTTCACTTCTGAGTGCAGTTTAACAAACGCGACGCGCAAAAGACAGGGCGTCAGGACGCCAGGACAATACACATTCACATTCTGCTCACCGGCGTCACCGTAACGGTAGAAGAACATTTTCTGACAAATTAGAGGGCAACCTTGAACAAAGCAAGACTCGTCTACAAAGTTAGACTGCAAACATTTTTTGTACACCTGTGTACACCTCATCGCCCATAAGCACATATATTATATGGTCTGTATCAAAATTTGCTGCGTGGTTATTCTAAACTCCCGTGCGGCGTCGGTCAGATACCTGCGTGGCTGCGTTGCCGCGCAGATTTAAGGGAAGATTTCGGGTTACTACTTTCAAAAACGCTTTATCCCAAATTGCGTTACCCAAAATTCCTTGAAGGAATCTTTGAATGTTGCAACAATGAGACATGTCCCCCCCCCCACCTTTCCACCACACATCAGGCGTCATTGACCCGATGGATCCCGATGTTTGCAGACGCGCTAAGAACTGATGCTGACGCCAAGCGTCCCCCCACAACTTCAGACCGCACATGCCAGTTAGGGGCACTTGGTGAGCGGTGGCGTGGCATTGCGATGCAATGGTTACAGGCGACAAATTTGTCAAGGTCATGACCTGGCGCTCCACGTGCATCTGTCTCAAACAAGGGAAATAACTGCACACGTCTGCTCCGCTTCCTTTTCTTTTCTTAATTTTTTTATTTTTTTAAAAAATAAATCAAATATTTTATGTGTGTTTTGTTTCGTTTTTAAACCAACAACTTTTAAAATTGTCTAATTCCCCCGCAGTCTTTCAAATAAGCATAAGTTATTATTTCTAATGTTGCACGTTGACAATTTGAGGGTGGGGGTAGGGAGTGAGGAAAGGGGGGGACTGAGGGAGAGACAAGGGAGGTTATTTTGAAAAGATACAACGGCTAGGGTTTGAAGAGGGTGTGTCAGCGGAACATGGCAAAGAAACGTTTCTTTGCACCCGGGGCCGAGAAAGCCCTGATGCATCCTCCTTTTTTTTTACGGGCGCTGAGTAACGCCAGGTGAATGGCGCCCCGACGGGTGCTCAACAACCGCCCCTCTTGTCCCACCCCAGCACTAAATTTAAAAAAAAACACATAATAATGACAGGCGCGCCGATGCATTCACAGGTGGTGGCGTGGTTTTGCTCATGTCAATAGGAAGCAAGTTTATAACGTTTAAAAAAAAATATAAAAAATGGATGACCTATATTTAAGATTTTTTTTATTCTGACAGGTCTCCCCCAAAAAAATGAGTTTTTAATAATTGTAAGCGTTGTTGATGTTAGCAACAATGGCAAGAGTTACTTACGTTCACGCAATGTTTTTTTAGTTGATAATAATGTTCGATTGTTGAGACATTGAATTTGGGTCAAATAATAACATGGATAATAGTCAATACGCTTTGTCAGTTCTCAAACATTTAACATATATATGCATAGTGAGTGAGAAAGAGAGAAAGATAGAGAGAAAGAGAGAGAGAGAGAGAGAGAGAGAGAGAGAGAGAGAGAGAGAGAGAGACAGAGAGAGGCTATTACAACTGCCCAGCTGGTTACAACTTATAAAGTCTGTTGGGGGGGAGGGGGTTTACAACAACATACCACCGAACGGTGGCGTAACGTCATTGGACAAGTTTTGTTGCTCGTATTTAATAATCGCTTAAACAAATCAAAGAAATCAATCATAATAAACAAATATTTAACATAATTTTTTTTTACAGCTTGTTAAAACTTGAAAACATCTGACATGTATCAAACATTTAAAGTCGATAAATTACTTTACACCTCATTATATAGATAATAGACTCTACTGATATTCTATTCTGATTTTAAAACCCAAATTTAATTAGCACGATCCGGAAGACCCGGAAGAGAAATTACAGTTGTGAATTGATGCTCTGTTGAAGACCTTGAAAGTACAGATTCCCAGAACTGAAGGTCGAATCTGCCAGTACACACGAATTTCGACTATAGTGCGGCACAGGCTGTTGTGTTTATTTTAAGTATCGCATTTGTCTTTAAAGAAATATTATTATCCTATATAATAAAAGGCTAAGTTCTGTCCGGTCATCTATAGCGATTGGTTCCTCAAACATATATGACTCCTACAGCCAATCATATTGAACACGTTTACGCGGACGTTCCAAATGAGTTATTTTTGGTGCAGTATTTCTTCCAATACTTTACTTTGAGTTATGCGCGTTGGGATTTATAGTCAAAAGCTCTAGTTTTACGAGTTATTTATTTTCAACTATAAGGAACAGTATTTTTGACGTGATGCACATGTATGCCGGTCGAGACGGCTGTTGGAGGGGAGTATACAACATGCCACCCGAACAGTGGCGGAACGTCCTTGGACGGGCTTTGTTGCTCGTTTATAAATATTGTTTTTTATATAATACTGACATTGTAAAATTTAAAATGTCTAATACATTTTTCTTATGTAATGGGGGTGGGGTGAGTGTTTACGGGATGTTATTGGGAAGAAAAATCTCGTGTAAGTGAAAGATGAATCTAAACCTGAGACACCTAGCTGAGTGTTTAAACATTTACATCGTACTTGATCGGTCCACGCATGACGCATGACAACATCAAAAGTCAGTGTGGCTTCTAGACCTCACATATCCCGAAAAGAACTAATGATGCAAACAATGTACTTCAAATACTACGTCACGTCGACGTGATTTATTTTAAAAAAGGGACTTTCGAGAACATTACATTTTTAAAAAATAGCTTAGTATTAAGGCCGTTGGAATAGTATCAACTGGCTGCATAGATAAAAATATAAAAAAACAACAAAAAACTGATTCAACAAATTGTTTCACCTATGCCTATAGTTTATAGAAATTGATATGCTACTAATTATATTACTAAAATTCTCCCATCTCATAATCAGTCTGATGAGCCATCTGCGCATCCAAACCATTAAAAAAAAACTAATTAAAAGAAAAGTTAAAGTGTGAAAAAATATGATGATTAAAAAGGCTATTATCCATTAATAAACTATTTACTGATATTTAAAAAAAAGAAAAAAAAACATCCTTACTTGGAGTGGTCGTTCACTAGCTAGCACCAACACCGGTGCTCTATACATCTTGCAATTGTGCCGCCTGCTGCCAGTGTGAAGCAAGTCATTTCGTAAGAGCAGACGTCAAGAGCATCCATTGAGCATGTACGACACTGACTCAAGCCACACTCCGCAAACGGAAGCTCAGAAATACCTCCCCCCAGGACTGGTAAACACACACACACGCATACAAACACACTTGCTCGGGCGCTTTTCTTAGGAACGAATCGGGGAAAACCCATGCGACAAGGGGTGAGCAGCTTTGGTGTGAAAACGGAGTACTAATCCGCTACTGAACGGATTCTAACGAAGAGGAATTAGTTCCAGGGGGGCGGATCGCTTTTGTCGCGTGAAGCGTCTGGAATCGCAGACGGCTCGTTTGATTGGCCGGCGTCGTGACGTTGCGCACCGAGCAAGGCGCTCACCAATCGATTTTGACTTGTAACCGGATGAAAAGGGCGGGGATGAGCCGTAATACCTTCTTTATGGGAGTGCCCTCCCCCTTCCTCGTACTGGAGTTTTAAATGGATGGAGTTGAGGGGCGGCATCTGTACTCAGTTAGGGGAAGGGGGTGAGGGGGGTGGTCTGTTAGTCGTTTGTGACGTAGACATGTATGACTTGAGCGTAAAATATACTTACAAATAGGGAATTACATGTGCATGAATTATATAAACTAGCTTAATACAGACATGGCTTATCTAAACATGAATTATATTTTCATAAATTATCAATATACATAATTCCCTTCGACTGTATGTATGTATGTATTGAATAAAGCTGTTAGGTGGCACTGCGATCGATATTGTATAAAAATAGTATATGACGTCATTGTTTTATGTATATCAATATTATATGACGTCATTGTTTTAGGCTTATATTTTAATTTTTGAAAAGGGAACGATGTAAAAATAGAATTTGTGGATTTATAATTATTACGAAACTAGACGCCCCGCGGCGTAGCATACGCCACAGACTTGCTCATGGAGAGTGCAAAGAAAGTGGAGAAAGAACGGACACAAACACATCATATTTTAATAATAAAGTAATCACAAGTAGTACTAGTAGGCAGCTATTTAATGTATGTAATAACCTCAGAGGCAGTGGTAAAGATATGGTCCTTCCCTCTGTGTATCCCCTGCATCAGCAGCCAGATATATTTTGTAACTTTTTTATCAACAAAATTGCTAAAATTCGTGAGGAACTTGACAGAACGTTGTTGCCACCACATGATTTATCTCCTTCTTTTGCTGTGAGGTCAAGCTTTGACATGTTCCAGCCTGTTACGGAAAATGAGTTCAAAAGTATTATTCTAAAATCTAAGCCAACGTCCTGCTCTCTTGATCGCATCCCCACTCCACTATTGGTTGAGTCATTAGATCTCTTACTCCCAACAGTAACTAATATAGTTAATGAAAGTCTAAAATCTGGCACCTTTCCTTCATTATGTAAATCTGCTATTATAAAACCCTTGCTGAAAAAACACGGGTTAGACCAAAACAATTTAAACAACTATTGACCTGTGTCTAATATTTCATTTTTGTCGAAAGTCATTGAAAAACTAGTCTTAAAACAACTTTTTGCTTATCTAAATGATCACACTCTTCTAAGTCCCAATCAGTCGGCCTACATACCTTCTCACTGTCTATGATGACCACCCTGTTAAAGGTAACAAATGACCTCCTACTCGCACTGGACAGTGGGAAAATTTCTATATTGGTCCTCTTAGATCTTAGTGCAGCCTTTGACACTGTCGACCATCAAACACGGCTGAAAACCCTGCACAATTATTTTGGAATTTCTGGCTCAGTTCTGGCTTGGTTTCAATCATACTTATCTAACAGATCACAGGTAGTATCAGTAGATGGATGTATCTCTCACAAAGCTGACTTGCTTTATGGTGTGCCTCAGGGCCCTGTTTTGGGCCCGGTACTTTTTGTGCTGTATACAAGGCCACTACTTCTACTGCTCGAAAATCAATCAGTTAAAAGCCAATCATTTGCAGATGATACTCAGCTATATACTCACACAGATCCCTCTAATTTGGACTCCGCTGTCCAATTTATGCAAGAGTGCATTGGTGAGGTAAAGTCTTGGATGAGGTTCAGCAAACTCAAGCTGAATGATGACAAGACTGAAGCACTTCTATTTTTCAACAATAAATCACGCAGTACTTTGTCTCTTCCGAAGTCAATTCACGTAGCCAGTTCGGATATTCTGTTCACAACATCGACTAGGAATCTTGGCTACATTATTTCTGACAACATGTCTATTAACAACTTCATCAATCACATCTGTCGCTCTGCCTACACTGCCATTCGTCAGGTCAGCTCAATCCGTCATTACTTAACAGTTAGTGCAACAAAAACTCTAGTCTGTGCTCTTGTACTAGCTCGTATGGATTTCTGCAGTTCTCTTCTGTCAGGTGCGCCAAAACAATGCATTGAAAAACTACAGAAAGTTCAAAATTCAGCTGCCAGACTGGTGCTCAAGGCAAAAAAACATGACCATGTTACTCCACTTCTTCACTCACTTCATTGGCTGCCTATACAAGCCCGTATTGATTATAAACTGGCCGTTCTCTGTCACAACTTCTTTTCGGACTCATGCCCATCGTATCTTACTGAACTTTTGTCGGTCTACTCACCCACTCGCCAGCTACGATCTTCTGCAGACACACGCGTTCTCTCTGTCCCTACGACACGCACCAAAACATTTGGTGAAAGGTCGTTCTCTTTTTGTGCAGCCAAACAATGGAATTCTCTACCATTACACATACGTAGTATTCAAACAACCAAGTCCTTCAAGACTGCACTTAAGACACATCTTTTCAACATTTATTTTCAAAATTAATGAGACAACATTTCTTGTAAATGATTAACGTAGCTTATGTATAATGTACTGTAATTTTTGTGTTTGTTATTATATGAAAGTTAATTTAATATTTATAGGTATGTTATTTCTTTATGTAAAGCGCTGTGAGCCCAGTTCCTTACTGGGATACAGCGCTATATAAATAATCAATTTATTATTTATCATTATTATTATTATTAAACTATAGCACGAAGAAATCAAAACAAGGCGAGTGAACGTCGGTTAATAAATGGGAGGCGGGTAGCAAGAACCTCAGTGTGCATGTCTTTACGCTTATTTGCTATTTTTTAATTTACTTAGTGCTGCTTTTTGTGTCTGTACTCTCACCCCCCCCCCAACCGTTCTTTGCACTGTCTATGATGAGCACGTCTTGTTCCCGTTGTGGTTTTTACTGTAACTTTGGATACTTCCCCCTTTTTCCTATATCATGTGTCCATGTTTGTTTTTGTTTTTCCTTTCTTTTTATTTAACATAAATATTTTAAAATACAATATGTTTTAAGAATGTTAATATTACTTATGTAAGTATTGTAAGAATGTATTTTTATGTTGTACTGATGAAGGCATTAGCCGAAACGTTTACTATCGTGTCAGTCTAAAAATAAAGCTCAAATTTATTGTTTTCATTGCACAATTTGTTTGTGTATTTTGTATTTTATTTAAAAGCTTTATTGCAGTCCAGTTCTATATGATCTACTTATTAAAAGTGAACTCTTCCATTCCCACATATTAAAAGATAACTCTTCCATTCCTACATATTAAAAGTGAACTCTTCCATTCCTACAAATTTAAAGTGAACTCTTCCATTCCTACATATTAAACGTGAACTCTTCCATTAATCATGCTTCCAGCCCCTGCGATTCCCGAGTCAGCAGCATCTCTCTTCTACCGACCCCAGGGACAGGTAAGGAAGGCCTTCTGCCACCGCCCGATGATGTATTGTAGCACCGACTAGGCAGGCATCGCGACAGATTTTTAATTTTTTAAAAATATTTTTTATTTCTTAAGTTTACCCAGGGGACTTCACTCCGTTGGAAAAAAAAATTCACTCCGCACCAATGTGGACTTACCCGGAGCGATTCTTGTACGTCTGGTTCTCTCCCTTTTTAACGGGGGGCCAATGAAAGCACGCGACATTTGCGGCCATATTTTCCTATTTGTTCCGCGCGATGTTAGTGTAAACACCGCACAATGGCTAACTGTTTTCCGTTACAACAAAGCCCCCAGAAATTAACGTTCCTTTGGTTCCGATTTAAGTCGTCATTATGAGTTAAAGATGTGAGGCCGCACTTTACTACACGGGACAAGGGCTGGGGACGGGGTGAGAGTGGGGGGACTAAATGAGATGTTTTTGGTGGGGGGAGGGGGTAATCCTTTCTTTATTTGTGCAGTCATGTGTGGTGGAGTCGCGCGCAAGGATTTTTAGGTAGATTTCAAATTTGGAATTTGGATTTCGACTTGTAAGGGCTCATGTTAGCAAATATAGAAAATTTCTGACCAGAGGCGTAACTAATTATTTTTCACCCCTGGGACAAACTATAAATTTGGCACCCCCCTTTATTTTTTTAACACTTGTTCCCATATAATCACGTAACGTCGGATGTCCTCATTTCAGCGTCCCTGTACCTCGGCACCCCGGGGACATATGTAAGCCCGTCCCGCTCTGCCCCCTTGCCTACACCTCTGCCAAAGTTATTTAATTTGGCCATATTTTCAGAATTATTTTAGCCGCAAAATGCATTTTTGGATATCTTGTTCAAGGCATAAGGGCTGACTGAATCTGTCAAATCCCTTTTAATAGTCAATACACATTATACACTAGGGGAAAATATCAAGCAGTTAAAACGAAATTTCTCAGGTACGAAAAAATAAAAGGGGAAAGTGTCGCCCAACCAAAGCCAAACAAAAGACATAAAAGAAGTATGCTCTTTTCAAGGGAGCCTACCTGCAATCTGAAGGATCTCAAGAGTAATGCAAGAGTTACGACAAGGGAGGGTTTTGTTTTTATTTACCTTCCGATCGGCCCGTGAATGGGAGGTGGGGGTTCGAAGCTCCTCTCGCGACACACACAAAAAAGCCGAAAGTCCCGGCAGTAGATAAAAGCCGCGCAGCAGAAGTCGGACGGTGTGAGTAAACACGCGCTGCTCACGAACAGATGCAGCATGCGCGTCGGGAGTGAAGGGGGTTTCGTAGGGGGAAGGTGCATCGTGGACCTAACGCGATGTTAGATCAGTGTTTAAGCGCCACCTTACGTCAGCGTTCAAACACATTTAGCGGTCAGTAAATAGTCGCCGGTCAGTAAATTGGCCGGTCACTGAATAGTCGCCGGTCAGTAAATAGCCGCCGGTCAGTACTCACGCATATTTGTAGGTTACCTTTATTGACAAACGTCAAGTATAGTTTGGAGGTTAATGTTAAAACACACGTCTTCAGCATTCAAGCCAGTTTGTTGTAGATGTGTTTTAAACTTCGAAGTTGCTAATGTACGTCGCTGTTTTGAGAGTTTAAAAAAAAATCTTTAACCCAGTTTTACGTCATTATCAGTCTTTATTTACATTAAACAAAAAAAAATGTATCTTTTAATTTTCTACCATCCCTGGTGAAGTCGTTCAAGTGAAGCTAGTTTTGTTTTACGCCACTTGAAACTTAACAAAAATCTCTTCAACAATTCATGATTTTTTACTAACAAATCAAATTGTACGTTCCTTGAAACATTTTCAGTCAAATTTATTACTTGAAAAATCATCTTATCTAGTTCATACGGGGGATGCTTCTAAAAAACAATTTGATATAGCATGCATGAGCTGGGCTTACGGTCCCTTAATCCCCGTTCGTTACAATTAACTGTAATATCATGTCGGAGCCACATATTATACGCAGCAGCTTGTTTGTATATATATATATATACCTTACTTTATTGTGTACCTTTAAGACAAACATTTAAAGATCTCGCACAATTATAAACAATCCATCTATTTTGTGAATTCAGACGCTATAATAAATGATTTTTTTCATAAGCCGGCAGATATGGCCGCAATTTTCAGGAAAATGTCTTCATTAGAAAGCCCGAATCTACACATATTAGCCTCACCCTCTGGAAGTCTGTTTCGACTTGGAGACGCCTTGTTCATCAACTGACGGCCAAGATCGTCCGCTCGGTTGTGGCATAGCGCTAGTCATTAATCAGTAGGTTATACGTCCCACTAAATCATATTGCTGCAAAACTCTAATTCTAAGCGACTCGAGCGCTTTAGACATGGTGCTTATTAAGGACACAGTTATCTATAAAATATTAGATAAAGCCACACGAGATATAAAGCAAGGTTCATTTTCTCAAAATAAAACAACTTTTTGTTCGCTGCATTGTGGAGGAGAGCTTCTCAAACGTTTTAGTATGGCGGACGGCAAGAATGTTTTCGTTGCACCAGGGACCGTGCACTATTTTCCCTGTACTGACTTGGTAGCAAAGTGTAATTTATTTTTATTTTTATTTGTTTCATTTTATGAGCTTATTCCCGAATAATTGACATTTTCTATAGAAATTCTACATAGTTAGTATTAATGGATTAAGATGGAGGATTATAATTATATTTTTCGGTCCTTACTTGATAACTTCTACGGACCGGCGGCGGATGGCCCACAAACCGACACCGGTCCGCGGACCAACGCTTTGAGAAACTCTGTTCTAGAGCAGTGCTACTCAAAGTGGTGGTCCGCGGGCCATCTGCCGCCGGTCCGCAGAAGTAATCAAGAAGTAATCAAGAAAAGACCCCACCCAAAAAAAAATTATAATCCTCCATTGAAACTATTAATACTAATCCTATAGAATGTCTATTTTTCTGCAAAAAGTACATAAATTTAACAAATAAAATAAAATAAATTACATATCGCTACCACGTCAGTAAAGGTAAAAAAGTGCACCGGTCCCTGGAGCTATGGAAAAATTACCGACAGTCCGCCATGCTAGAAAGTTTGAGAAGCACTGTTCTAGAGGACTTAAGCAACATTACAGTTTTTATAGCTGTAGGAGAGTATGGAAACCTGGACATCCTAAAATACAAACTACAGCAAACGTGACAGATGGCGGCACATGGAACATGTCACCACATGCCACCGCACGGTCCACTGTGGTTTACCTCAATCGGGTGCACGTGGCCTGTAAGTCGGACCTGAGCCGCTCTATTGTTTTGTCCTTCTCCAGCCCCCCTACCCCACCCCACACCACGTCCTATATTTACGAACGGTTGAGAGGGATTAATTAGTATTAATTGGTTGCAGCTCCCCACATCGCCCTCTTCAACAGCAGAAGACAGATTGACGAATCGTGACGTCACCGGAAGACATGTGGGACCGTTGATTGACAGGGGACTACTGTTAGCCTCATGGCATAAGGACGGTGGAGTGTATCAGGACTGGGCGGCGTCTTACGTGTACACATCTTTATGCGCCCTCCGGGTATCGATTCCGGGTTTAGTAAATAAACGACATGAAGATATCGGACCGTCATTTATGTGTGTAACGGGAATAAAACTGACGATACATGTGGGAAAATTGTTATTAATTCCTTCGTTCTAGTGGGGTAGCTAGATTTAAGTACCACCAAGTGCGGATAAATCTAGATTACCCAAGGTACCTTCTAACAAAATAACTCTGCAGTTGGCCGAACTTCCTCTTCCCCCCACCACCTAGATCAGATACAATGATTAGGGGGCAAGATCTTTGTTAGGATCTGCTCTTAGGAGGATTAGAGTCGGTTGTTTTGATATGAGGAAAAGTTGACATGTACTTGATGATCTTTAATAATGTAAAGCTGGCAGAGTTACTAGTTGTGCTATTTTTAAAAGAAAATCTTCCTTAATAAGTTTACTTAAAATATATTTGAAAAAATATTATACGTTTTTAGAGCAATATATATATATATATATATATATATATATATATATATATATATATATATATATATATATATATATATATATTAGAGCTGCGGAAATTAACGATTAATTTATCGATTAATCGTTAAAATTTTTTAACGATTAAATTTTGTTAACGATAATTCGACCCACCACTTACAAATGTACTGGAAGTCAAAAAGTAAAAATATTCGGCCGATAAATATAAACTAATTTCCGGACGATTACACGAACATTTTGGTTTTAAACTATTGACTGACGTGAATGTTCAAAATGTTGATAAAGATTATTGTGTCCATTGAGAGAAATCGTTTGCCTACCATGCAATGTTCCCTCTAAGTCTAAGTTTCGTTGGTCCGTATGCAAATTTTAAAAAAAAACAACTCATGTGCAAAATTGCACAACGTCCATTTTTTGTGCAATATTTTACAAGACAAATAATGTCAATACACTTGTCTGTTTGCGTTGTTGGTTAAAAGATGTCATATAAAGTAGACATTCCAGTGTTATTTCGATTTTAGACAAGTACGTTTAATAAATGTTACTTATGACACCATAAATTTCAATTTCGGCGCCGAGAGTTGCAAGCAAACATCAAGGCATTAAGCCATATTTGGAAGATACTCCAGAGACCGACCAAGAATAGGGGTGCCTGCAGGACTCTCGTAGGTGGCCTATGTCCTTGCAAGAATAGCAGACGTCGACGGTGATCAACTGCCGCTACTCGTTGACGAGAAGGTTCAACAATGTGTGTAGGCCTATACCAGAATCCCACGATAGTTGCAGAAAAAAGGGGCAGACTATACACTGGGCAGGACACTCAGAAAGGACCACAAATAACAGAGGAGCAGAGAGGGTGCGCCACCAAAACCCCATATAGGAAAACAGCTCAAAGGAAGACCGATACTTAGATGGATAGATGATATTATAGAAAACGATCTACAACAACTGGGAATCACAATATTGGAGAAGAAAGGCATTCGTTAGGTCTGATTGGAAGAAAGTGATGAGGCAGGCCAAAGCCCTACATAGGCCGTAGCGCCACAGGGATGGGTGGATTAGAGCAGTGCTTCTCAAACTTTTTAGTATTGCGGACTGGCAGGAATTTTTCCATTGCACCAGGGACCGGTGAAATATTTTGCCTGTACTAACGTGGTAGCGAAATGTCATTCCTTGGTAACTTCTGCGGACCAGCATCGGATGGCCCATGGACCGACACCTGTCCGCGGACCACCACTTTGAGAAGCACTGGATTAGAGTAACATGTTAAGTTGAGAGCTTTGGTTTAAAATCGCTATTTAATTTTGTGAGACAGTGGTATGATGTTTTTTTATATAGGCTCTGTCATAATTAACCCGACGTCTAATAATAGCAATTTCGGGGCTATATATATATCTTTTTAAAGGCATTTAAGGACAGATTTCATGAAAATTTAATAAAAGATACGAGTCAATATGTAAATGTATGTTTATTGAGGATGATGTATCTTATCAGCTATTTGTTAATTCTTGGTTAATTTAAGACGGCTTATTGGTTTTGAAAAAGGAAAAACAGTTTCGTAATTTTACTATTGCTAAAAATGTTGAGAACCTAGTGGTTCGACTGTATTTATGCTTGAAAACATTGTTCCGCTAAAATGTAATCTAAAAATAGAGCTACTCATCGAGCTACGACATTTTCTGGTTTTAGAAATGACAACCCCTATAGCCACAGACTCCCATGCTAGCGATATTTGTCTCAATCACGAAAACGCAAGTGTTCACTCTCATTTACCATAGATATTCACACGTGTAACAAATTTGTGATATAATAATTGCTAGGTATAATAGTTTGTTTACTAGCCTAATCTAAGTGGTAAAAAAACTATAACTACAGTTTCAGAACTTGAGGTGAATTGGATTGTTAAAAGAAGACAAAAATAAATTCTTGATTAAAAGTTAAATGAATTTTAAAAAATGTTTGAATCCCAAAAGTAACGCTTGCTCTTTTTATATGACATACTTATAGAACATATTGCCTAAACAAATTGTATTTAAAAAAAACAACTGATGATTTTCAAAAGGATTATTTAGGGACTTCTAATGGCTTCACTATGATGGTTCTACATATTTATATATATATATTTTTTAACCAACACAAATTCTAACTCTTTGAGTCAGATTTAAGAACCACCTTATAGGAGAGAGGGACCTTAAAAGGCGGCGGGCGAGTGGGGGGCGATGCTTAGTGGTAAAAAAATGGGCATGGCTTTACCATATCAGGGGAGTGAGACATGGCCTAGCGAAGCCCCTTGAGATACCTGCCTGTGTTGTTTGTTTCTTTAAAAAATCCTTCCGATTCGCGGTACAATTCGGCTTTATGTCTAATAGAGGAAACGTGGATTTTAGTTGCTGAGTTTTTTTTTCTCTTTCTCCAGCTTTCTCAATCTTTCCGACTTTCATTAGTTAAATAATTATAAATTCCAATCATATTTTCCTCCACTTAATAAAAGTAAACATTCAATTTCAAAATTGAGGGATTTTGTCTTTTCAAAAATTCAATAGAGAACGTTCAATTTTCTCAGAATTCTCTGACGCGTGCCGCTTGGTGTCGCCTCCAGTCATAAACCTGGCCAGGACTCTTGAGTTGGCTTGTCATGTTTCCGCTCAAATCACGCTAGAAATATGTTCTCTCCCTTTCACAAAGCCTTTGAGTGTTCCGAGTTATTCCCCCTTCCGGCACTTGTCTTGTCAGGTGATTGTCACCCCCTTGTTGATGCTCTCAGAGTTAAATTAAAGTTTAACAGAAATTATAAACGAAACAAAATAGTGGAAACAAAATTTAAAACTCACTGCTTTATCACTGGGCCGCCCCCTTTGGGGGAGAAAACTCATTACTTGTGCTTGTGCTCTTTGATAATGAATTTACTCGAATCTTTTATCATTTTTTGGGGGGGAGTACTTTTTAATGTGAAAGACAATCTATTATAATTAATTTTAGAAAGGTCAGCATAGTCGAACAGTCCATCTCTCCACGACAAGCATTGGAATAAGACTCGCTCCTTACACCGCCAGCCCCGGTGTTCATGGAAAAGGTGCCATCCATAAAGTACGTCACGCTATTTTTGACCATTTTAAGCTCCCCCCTCCCCCTGTCACAAACTGTCACAAATCTAGGACCCCCACCCCAAAAGTACGTCACTCTTTCGAACAAAAAATGTGTCTTTTTATTAACAAAATAATTTAAATTTAATAGAAAACACCGTGACGTCACACATGGCTGGAACCCCCCCCCCTGTCACAAACGGTCACACTTTCTTACAACCCCTCCCCCCTCTGGAGCGTGACGTACTTTATGGACGGCACCAAACCTGACTCAAAACAAGCTCTTTATGGTAGTAAAACCAACGAAACAATAACATTCCACATAATCGTGCATCTTGAGGAATTTTTAATATTTTCCACAATAGGACTCGCGGCTCACTCTTCATTCATTTTGACCGTGGCACATCCCCTTGGCGGCACGTCATTCATCAGAAGACATTCAGTGTTAATCACTTTCATTAACTTTTAAAAAACTATTTAATATACGAATCGAATTATTTTTCGTGAACGAATATAGGCTAACAACTTTCAGGGCTATGAAACTCTTTCTTATCAAAATAGATTTTTCAGTAAGTCTATTAATATTTTAAATAAGCTTTATTATAGTAAAGCGTGGGAGGTAACTCCTAACAATAGCCTCGCCATAAACTTGGCGCCTTCCAACGGCTAAGATTCAACGTTTATTGCCCCCGTTCCATCTCAAAACATACATTAAGCAGAGGCGTCACTAGGGTCTGTGTCACCCGGGGAGGTAGCCCATGGTGTCACCCCCTCACGGCTTAACCCATAGAACTCCTCCAAGTCTTCCAGTGCCAAATAACGGGTACATACATAATTTTACATTTTGGTGTCACCCCCCCCTGATGGTGTCACCCGGGGCGGACCGCCCCCACCGCGGCCCCGCTAGTGACGCCACTGCATTAAGTCAACGTAATTGCTCCCTCAACCTGCGATCAACTTATTCCACTCACATTGCTCTCAATACATGGCCACTGCTCACTCACATTGCTCTCAATACACCCCACTGCTCACTCACATTGCTCTCAATACACGCCACTGCTCACTCACATTGCTCTCAATACACGCCACTGCTCACTCACATTGCTCTCAATACACGCCACTGCTCACTCACATTGCTCTCAATACATGTCCACTGCTCACTCACATTGCTCTCAATACATGTCCACTGCTCACTCACATTGCTCTCAATACACGCCACTGCTCACTCACATTGCTCTCAATACATGTTTACTGCTCACTCACATTGCTCTCAATACACGTCACTGCTCACTCACATTGCTCTCAATACACGCCACTGCTCACTCACATTGCTCTCAATACACGCCACTGCTCACTCACATTGCTCTCAATACACGCCACTGCTCACTCACATTGCTCTCAATACACACCACTGCTCACTCACATTGCTCTCAATACACGCCACTGCTCACTCACATTGCTCTCAATACACGCCACTGCTCACTCACATTGCTCTCAATACATGGCCACTGCCCACTCACATTGCTCTCAATACATGGCCACTGCCCACTCACATTGCTCTCAATACATGGCCACTGCCCACTCACATTGCTCTCAATACATGGCCACTGCTCACTCACATTGCTCTCAATACATGTCCACTGCCCACTCACATTGCTCTCAATACATGGCCACTGCCCACTCACATTGCTCTCAATACATGGCCACTGCCCACTCACATTGCTCTCAATACATGGCCACTGCTCACTCACATTGCTCTCAATACATGGCCACTGCCCACTCACATTGCTCTCAATTATCCACTGACAGTAAGTGTCTTCATCAATAAGATCATAGCCGGATTATATTGAGTTTTTTAAAAAAAACATTAAGGATGAAATGTTTTTGTTCATTAAACGAAGTCGTTCGTTTTAATTTAAAAACAAAACAAAACTTTGAGCTCCGATTTTGAGATTAGAGAAATTTGCATAAATCAGTTATAATAAAATCTATAATTCTTATGGAAACTTTGTCATCTAGGTCAGTGCTTCTCAAATTTTTTTAGTATGGCGGACCGGCAGGAATTTTTTCCATTGCACCAGGGACCGGTGCCACTATTTTCCCTGCACTGACATTTTTTTCTGTCCTTTTTTTGATAACTTCAGCGGACCGGCACCGGTCTGCGGACCACCACTTTGAGAAGCACTGATCTAGGTAATTATTGTCCTCAAAAGACGAAATGACGCCCACTTTTTCCTAAACCAGCCGCCGTTCAATGTCACATTTCACAAAAAAAACCTGTCACCGACCAAAGTCACTGCTCTATCGTCCCATACCACAGTCAATATCACTGCTGGCAGTGATGAACTATTTGAAAAAAAAATTCAAGTGAAGCCAAGTAAGTAGCAGATATTCAATCTACGTGATCAATCATAAAAAAAGAAATTAAAAGTTAGAAAGAAAACAAATAAAAGTTTCAGAATATCTTTCTATAGCTGCACTCATCTGCGACGTCTTTGCCGGAAGCACCAACTATTTTTCGCCACTCGCGTCTAATCTAAATGGAATGGACACACGCTTCACAACGATCATTTTTCCAACCCAGGTATGAACTGCTTTGGGGGCTGATTAGAATCAATAGATCACTGGAGAGGTAAAGTGGATACGGCATTTTGACTGTCATTATGGACTCGTTGCAGAGCCGTTGTGGGTGGGGGGGGGGAGAGAAGAGTGAGGGGGAGGGGAAGCCTTGTTGTCTTTTATCGGGTCACTGGCGACGCTTGAGTTGCCCCTTACCCTCGTCATCTTCTCGGTTATAGATTACAAAAATATTATAATCACAGGGTGTAAAACAGCTCAATAATGAAACGAATGCTGCTCTCACGAGATGCACTCGAAGGCACTTGGCATATTTTTGTGCCCACCTATCTACGTTCGTCTAACTTCATTGCGCCTGCATACATTTTTTTTTCTTTCTCAAAATCCTTATCTATTTGGGGATAATGATGATTTTCTGTTTTTCTTTGGGTTTTTAGTATATATTTCAATTGTTGTTTTTCTTTTCTAATATATATTATATTGATAGACTGTGAGGGATTCTCAAGTTATTTCATTTGTTGTTTTTTCTTCTAATATATATTATATTGATAGACTTTGAGGGATTCTCAAGTTATTTCATTTGTTGTTTTTTTCTTCTAATATATATTATATTGATAGACTTTGAGGGATTCTCAAGTTATTTCATTTGTTGTTTTTTCTTCTAATATATATTATATTGATAGACTTTGAGGGATTCTCAAGTTATTTCATTTTTGTTTTTTTTTCTAATATATATTATATTGATAGACTTTGAGTTATTTTCAAGTTATTTCTAAACTCTTAATTTTTTTTTACGTGAGCATTTTATTTTTTAACAATATGCTTTCAAATATCTCTTTGTGGAATATATTGCGATGGGGTTAAAATTTGTTTTGCTTTATTCACATTTTATAGACAACCACCCCCCCCCCACCCTTTTCCCCTTTTCTAATGCATTGACTTTTGTTTGCATCAAATAACGCTGTAAGAAGTTGAGAAGAAAACCGACCGATTCCAAATAAGACAGAATACAGATAATGGTGTCGAAAATATTTTATTTAAAAAAATAAATGATCGAAGTACTGTCATAATAAGATCTGGTATATTTTATTCTTTAAATAAATTTTAATAATTTTAAAGAGATCATCAATTTTTTTTTACGTTTATCAAACTTTTAAATATTAAAATGATTAAAATGTCGTTGTTTTCTTTTACATTTTTGTATTTGACATTTTACATTGCAACACTTGGCAACTATATCTATTAAGGTTTCGGAAATTAACGCTTAAGTAATCGATTAATCGTTAAAAATTTAATCGATTAAAATTAATTTGATCGATTAAAATTCTGTTAAAATGTAAGAAAATATTTATATTTTTTTCCCTCTAATTTATTAGCTAATTTATATATTTTTGTTACTTACATACTTTTCCCTCATGTTATTATTATTTATTTAGACGTGCATACGTAAAAAAAAAGGTTTTTCTTCCTCATTTCTTGCACAGCAGAACAAATTTGCAGTGTTACGTCACAAAATTTGGGAGCCATGCAATTTACCGTGACTTAACCAATTTCGCAAACTAATGAATCGCAACTTAACGGGATCCATATACGCTTTTTAAAATATAATTAATCTAAATTAATCAATCAATCGATTAAATTTTTTCCCGAATAATCGAACAAAATTTATATACATATATATATATATATATATATATATATATATATATAAATTTTAATTTTAAAATGGTACTTAACACAACTCCCCTGGTACAGGTTACAACTCCATTGCTACGTATCCCACTTCTACTGACCACCAAAAACACCCATCAGAAGAGCGTAAACCGACGAGTTCTTATCGAAGGCCCCATTCTGTTAAATGTAGGAAAAAGTGGAATAGATCAGCCCATTACTTACCAGCACGTAGTTTGGCCCCGACTCCTCTTTCAAAGATCACGCGATTCCACGTGTGACGTCATATCCGTCTGTCACAGCTACGCCTACCTGACGCTTGTTTCCACCCCGCCCGCCCACCCCATCTCACCTTGTCATAACGGATGCTGTTTTATCGGCTCGACATATTTGCATACCCAATTTTTTTTTCGTTTCCCTCTTTTCACCTTCTTTTAAATGTTTGTTTCATATCAAAATGTTCTTTGGCTTCAGACCCATTGTTCTAAATCTTTGCACCGGAACCCGGATTGAACCTTTTGTTCCGCCATCTTTGTCATCAGCACGCGCGGTGCGTCTTATTCCAACGGGACGCAATCCATTTCGGTGACCTTTTCTCCCCCCTTCTTCTTCTCTTCTTTCCGGAATCCTTATTGAATTGCATGACGAGTGCGTCAACAATTGCACGACTAGGCGCTCACGGCATTTATCTCCTGTGAAAACGAGGCATTGTTCGCTGTTTAATCTCCACCCGAGCTCGCGTCGAGTTTGCGCAAACGCTCGCCTTCTTACCTGGCAATTAAAATAAAAAGATCTCTTTGTCGAAACAAAGTACCGCTTATTAATTTTCTTTTAGCGTAATTAGCGGGTGTTTTTTCAAAGTGTTTTCTTTAAATCAGTACAGGGAGGAGGGGGAGGGCTCTTCGGTGGAAGGTCAGGGTCATCCCGATCGCGGTTTATCCGTAAGAGCATGGCGGGATGGTGGCGCGAAGAGGATTCTGGCGCGAAGGGGAGAGTTTTTTAATATATTTTTTTTTATTTTCAAAGAAGAGGTTGACAGGTTGCAACCTTTTCATACTTAAATCGCTTTTATTGTGGTTGGTTCGTGGCGTTTTGTGCCTCATGGTATTCCACAAACACCTTTCTCCTCGGGATGGTCAATTAATTTTTTGTGTTTGTATCTCAGGCAACATTTTTTTTTACAGCCCACCTCAAGCTGAGACAATGGGAGGTAATTACAAGAGAACCGCCCTCTACGCTACCTCAAGCAATGCGCCCCTGCAGATCGCAATTAGGGCGCCCTTACCCCGGGAGCCGCAGACTGCACAGCAGAGAGGTTAGTTTAGAGCGATGACAATGGCGGGCTCGTCAAAAAGCTAAATGGCGTTCTTGCCCGGGGGAAAAAAAACCCAACCAGGTTATGCTTTGACTAAACGGTCATACGCTGCAGTTCCTTATGTTTCGCATATGTCACCCACTAGTGAACTGTTCTGGTAACAGGTTTCTTATCTTTCACACATGTCAGTAGTGAACTTTTGTGATAACAGGTTTCTTATGTTTCACATATGTCACTTACTAGTGAACAGTTTTGGTGACAGGCTTCTTATGTTTCACATTTTGTATACTATATTTGGGTGCCCATCAATGTCCCCTTTCAGCTGCGCGGCCGCACTCGTATCTGACGGATACGGCATAGCAGTTTAGAATTACCGCACAGCAAATTTCGATAAAAAATAATATACATATCAGTGTTTATGGGGGTGTAAGATTTTGCACGAAAATGGATATTGTGCAACTGAACACAAGAGTTTCTTCTTCTATTTCACACAGACCAACGAACCTTAGTGGAAACATTGGTGCCAATGTATACATGTATATATGGATTGTGTGTCCATGTGTATATATTTTTTTTATAGATTGTGTCAATGTGTACGGCGGCTGGATAGCGAAGTCAATAGTGCGCTCGCCTCACAAGCTGAGGAGCGTGGGATCGATTCCACGTTATGTGTGTACTTTTCATATAGATTGTATTTCAATGTGTACATTTCATATAGATTGTATTTCAATGTGTACATTTCATATAGATTGTATTTCAATGTGTACATTTCATATATATTGTATTTCAATGTGTACATTTCATATAGATTGTATTTCAATGTGTACATTTCATATAGATTGTATTTCAATGATTACATTTCATATAGATTGTATTTCAATGATTACATTTCATATAGATTGTATTTCAATGTGTACATTTCATATATATTGTATTTCAATGTGTACATTTCATATAGATTGTATTTCAATGATTACATTTCATATAGATTGTATTTCAATGATTACATTTCATATAGATTGTATTTCAATGTGTACATTTCATATAGATTGTATTTCAATGTGTACATTTCATATAGATTGTATTTCAATGTGTACATTTCATATAGATTGTATTTCAATGATTACATTTCATATAGATTGTATTTCAATGATTACATTTCATATAGATTGTATTTCAATGTGTACATTTCATATAGATTGTATTTCAATGTGTACATTTCATATAGATTGTATTTCAATGTGTACATTTCACAGCTCTTGCAAATTTGTAAAGGTTTAAATAAAATCATTGTTTCAGCTATCCTAAGAAATCAGAGTAAAAATATATTTTTTTTTGTCGATCTGTGAACATTGTTCAGTCAGTGGCGGATTTAGGTTTGTCTGCGTGGGGGGCAGGAGAATTTCAGGGGGCGCCGCAATTTTTTTTATTCAATCACTTAGTACAAATATTTCTAGGAGCTGAAATTGAAATAAAATTCATTTGTTTAAATTGCTCGTTCTGCAATGAAGATTAGAAATTTGATATGAGATTCACTCTTATTGCTATATTTTATGTTGAAAAAAACAAAACATTTCTGCTCACTTGAGATTTACTTTATAAGTTTTCATCTTAAGAGACTGTTGCATTCTCAAATATGAAATCTAAGGTGTGTTGTTTATGTGACATACATTTTCAGAGTTGCCCTGTGGCAACTTGCTAGACAAAAGAAACATCTAGTCTTACGTAGATTTGGTTAATCAATTGAATTTATGAAAATGGTAGTTAATTTGGGAGCTGTTATTTGTGACAAAATCTAAATTTTTAATAATCCTTTGTGTTCACTTTCAATTGCTGAATATCGTAGCAGACTTTAACGTAGAAAACTCAGCATAATAAGTTCATAGCCCAAAGACTATAAACTTATTATGTTTTGATAATGAGGTATAGTTTGATTCAAGTTTTTATATGCCTCCAATAGTTTGTTGTACCATCTGCAAGATGACCCATCAGTTTGTTCAGCTTGACATAAATAGCAGTGACAGTAACTCAAACAAATAACTAAGTGTTAAATAATAAATGCTGCGTTGATCATTCAAAATACATTATTTAATATTCTTTTTGTTTACATCAAACCATTGCAATGAATCTCTTCAATATACAAACAATTGCTTTATATTCAGGTCACAAATGAAAACAAAATATAATGTATTTTAACAAATGTTAATAATTAATAAAAGTCCTAAATAATTAAAGAAATCATTTATCATATACATAATATATGCATATATCATATGTAAGATAAAAAGATGACAGTATATTATGAACTTAGTTGCAAAGAGAACAACTTATTTTTAAATCCTTTATATTAACTCGTGGTGTCTGCTTGCTTGCGCCCTTGTCGCCAAAACTTTGGATCGATTTTTAACCCACTTGCTCGTAAGCTAGCGAGCTGAAATTTAGCAGGCAGTTTCGTGCCGATGATAAAAACGGTGTAGTTGGATCATCGGATCATCAGCCATTTTATCTCTATTAAGTTCGCCTGCCATAATTTTCTTTTTTGCAATTCGTTTTTCTTTAAATTCTGTTTTAACATCCAATTTGGAACAATTTTCGGTAATAAATGATTTGACATCTACAATTCAGAATTTCAAAAGCTTCATCGATTCTCATTCAAACAAACTTATTTCTTCTAAAATTGATCAATTGTTTTGCAAAGGCGTTGCAGGTAGTTTGATAACATGAAGATAACTTTTGTACAAATCGTATCAGAAAAACAAAAGAATATTTTGTTATTAAAAAAGATTTTCCCATAGCTTCTGCTCTGACACTTCATTTATATTCTGTTGATTCCCCTGAATCAAGTGTGCCTAGAATAGCAAAGAATGATTCAACAACTGAATGAACTGCATGCTTAACACTTGCACATCTTGTATCAGCAAGTCGTTTCAGAGTAACTTCTGTTGATTCATATTGAGATTTCTGGTGTTCTTTAAGAGTATGTAGACGTGGTAAACTAGACGTAAGGAATGCATACAACTTTTCAGCTGTGCCGAAAAACAACTGTGCATCAGTGTTTACAGACATTGCTTCGATAGTAACTAAATTCAAAACACGGGCACAACAATTGGGTGAAAGTTTCTTATTTGTGTTTGAAGGGCACTCTTAATTCCAGAGTATGCATGTCCTCGACAGAGTGTGAAATCAATGTTTCGCTTTTGTAGTTCCGTTAAAATCTTCTCAGCAAATGCGGCAGCTTTTTAAAATTTATTTACTTAAGTCCCATAACCGGTGGTCGTAGGGGGTCCTAATGTTTCCATTAGAACTTACTAGGGGCGGGGCTTGGTAGACCTAGGTGGGCGCCCCCTCTCCCTTCCAGGTCAGTGGAGGATTTTCTTAGCGTTAATGACTCCATTTTTATTGTGGCTTTAACGTGGGCTAGATCCCACTCCCCTCCGCTTGTGAGGCGAGCGCACTATTGACTTCACTACCCAACCGCTGTTTACTAAAGTATAAAAGGGCTATAAATTATAAATCTTTCCACAACATGTCTTGATTTAAAAAAAAATTAACTTAAATAAACTGACATCTGATCAATTCTAGATATATTAATGGTTGAATCAATAATTAAATAAAATAATTATGCAGACTTAACTTCCTTATCAATTGTCGCCGATAATTCAGATGCGAGATTTAAACCAGATATTACAGTTTCATCATTTGAGATACGATATTTAGCAAGTAGTTTGATTTTGATTAGAAGTTTAGTGTTTAGCAATCTTTTTTTTCTGCTCTAGTGATACCTTTTTAGTGTTCAGCGAGGGCGTCTTTAGTGGGCGCCATTTTAGACCCAACAGGGGCGCCATTTTAGACCCAACAGGGGCGTGGGGGGGCAAGCCGACCCCCCTGCCCTATAGCTAAATCCGCCACTGTGTTCAGTAGACATTATTAAGTTGACCAAGCTGAAATACGTGCAGCGTGGGGGTTTGCATTGAAAAAAAACGTTGACAGTATAAAGGTTTGCCTCCATAAAACCGTTCACACTACATGCCTCCTCCTTCATCCTCTCCCAATCCTCCTCTACTGTTGCCAAGAGAAAAGAGGGTGAACACCCGGTGACGCCATGAAGGACAGGGTTCTCTCCGTGCCACGTGACGAGGTTGACCATTAGAAGACCGGCTGTTGGTGGAAGAGGGGGGGGGAGGGGCTGCGCCCTGTCACCTGGGAGATAATGAGAACAGATCGGTGAGTGGGGAGGGGGGGGCTGGAAATAAACCATTTGTTTAAGGACATGACGGGTGATGTCGACATGAGAGATGACGTCATTTGTGATAACTACAATGGTGATGACGTCACGGGTGAAGATGCCACGGATGATAATTACAATGATGATGACGTCATGGATGACGACAGCCAATCAAGCAATATGTTTCTGGATTACGATTACAATTAATAAATAAACAACAACAACAAACAATAACAAAGTAAGAAAAAGAAGAAGAAAAGAAGCTTAATGAATGTAGCCGGATTCTGAGTAAGGGAGAGACCTATCCGCTGGTGAAACAGTGGTAGAACACCATGACAATAAACAGAGGTAGAACACCATGAGAATAAACAGTGGTAGAACACCATGAGAATAAACGGTGGTAGATCACCATGAGAATAAACGGTGGTAGATCACCATGAGAATAAACGGTGGCAGAACACCATGAGAATAAACGGTGGTAGATCACCGCGAGAATAAACGGTGGTAGACTACCATGAGAATAAACGGTGGTAGATCACCATGAGAATAAACGGTGGTAGAACACCATGAGAATAAACGGTGGTAGATCACCATGAGAATAAACGGTGGTAGATCACCATGAGAATAAACGGTGGTAGAACACCATGAGAATAAACAGTGGTAGAACACCATGAGAAAAAACGGTGGTAGAACACCATGAGAATAAACGGTGGTAGATCACCATGAGAATAAACGGTGGTAGAACACCATGAGAATAAACGGTGGTAGATCACCATGAGAATAAACAGTGGTAGAACACCATGAGAATAAACGGTGGTAGATCACCATGAGAATAAACGGTGGTAGATCACCATGAGAATAAACGGTGGTAGATCACCATGAGAATAAACGGTGGTAGAACACCATGAGAATAAACGGTGGTAGAACACCATGAGAATAAACAGTGGTAGATCACCATGAGAATAAACGGTGGTAGAACACCATGAGAATAAACAGTGGTAGAACACCATGAGAATAAACAGGTGGTAGAACACCATGAGAATAAACAGTGGTAGAATCACCATGAGAATAAACAGTGGTAGAACACCATGAGAATAAACAGTGGTAGAACACCATGAGAATAAAACAGTGGTAGAACACCATGAGAATAAACAGTGGTAGAACACCATGAGAATAAACGGTGGTAGATCACCATGAGAATAAACAGTGGTAGAACACCGTGAGAATAAACAGTGGTAGAACACCATGACAATAAACAGTGGTAGAATACCATGAGAATAAACGGTGGTGGAACACCGTGAGAATAAACAGTGGTAGAACACCATGAGAATAAACAGTGGTAGAACACCGTGAGAATAAACAGTGGTAGGACACCATGAGAATAAACGGTGGTAGAACACCATGAGAATAAACGGTGACCATGAGAATAAACGTGGTAGAACACCATGAGAATAAACAGTGGTAGAACACCATGAGAATAAACAGGTGGTAGAACACCATGAGAATAAAAGGTGGTAGATCACCATGAGAATAAACGGTGGTAGAACACCATGAGAATAAACGGTGGTAGAACACCATGAGAATAAACAGTGGTAGAACACCATGAGAATAAAACGTGGTAGAACACCATGAGAATAAACGGTGGTAGAACACCATGAGAATAAACAGTGGTAGAACACCATGAGAATAAACAGTGGTAGAACACCATGAGAATAAACGGTGGTAGAACACAATGAGAATAAACGGTGGTAGAACACCATGAGTATAAACAGATAACCTGCAGCATACACCACACATTAGGACATCCACATATAGCGCATCGGATTATAAACCTTGTAACAAACACACACATGCAACACAAACACACACTCAAGGCAAACATACGGGATAAAACACAAACGCACAAAAGCATACACACGCAACGAAAACACATTCACGCACACGAGCACATACACATGAAACACATATCTTTACAAACCGAGAGACACAAAAATATAACACATAAACAGACGATTACACAGACACACGCCGAGACACAGACACAAGCCGAGACACAGACACACACCGAGACACAGACACATGCCGAGACACAGACACACACCGAGAACACAGACACACACCGAGACACAGGCAAACACCGAGACACAGGCCTCACCACCAGGTGGCGCCCCTCTGATAACTTCCTTATCGCTCTCCCCGCCCCCGTGGTTACATCCCACTGTTCTGACACGTGACTTACACCACCCCGACGGTCTCTGTCACGTGACACCCGGGGTCAACGTCATCAGGGATCGAATCGGGGATCCCACTGTTAGACGACCCCGATGTGTGAAAGGAAATATTCGTAGCCTCGCCCTAACACCCCCGGCACCCCAGTGTTACTATTGAGGAAAACACCAGAGGTCACACACACACACGTACACAGACGAGGCCGGGAACAAGTCTTGTATGACGTCACACGCGTGTATGAATGCGCCGATGAAGCCGGATTATCCACAATTGATCTCTCCGGATTTAGACGTGTCGTGACGTCATTTGATTCTTGGTTCGGCACAGCCTCAAATGCTTTGCTTTTACTGAAGAGTGAGAGAAAAAAGTTGAGATGGAAAGCGGAGAGAGCGGAGAGAGCGGAAGAGATAGAGAGATGGAGGGAGGTCTAAAGAGAGTGAGAGGGACAGAGACAGGAGGGAGGAGGGAGGGAGGAGGAAGGAGGGAGGCCTGGAGAATGAGGGAAGGAGGCCTTGAGAAGGAGAGAGGGAGGCCTGGAGGAGGAGGAAGGGAAGTCTGGAGGAGGTGGGAGGGAGACCTGGAGGAGGGAGGGAGGCCTGGATAGGGAGGAGAAAGGGAGGCTGTGAGGAAGAGGCAGCAAGACTAGCAGGAGGATAAAGTTTGTGTATAAATAATGAAACCGGTGTGCGATATAGAAGAGCGTTCTGTAATTGTAACGAATCTTCAATTTTTTTTATATACAGTAGAAGTCCGATAATCCGGCACGTTCGGGACCGGCTCGGTGCCGGACTCTGGAAAATTCCGGTCTATCGGGCGGTGCCCGTTCTTTTTAGTGTAGGGTTTGCCGTAAATCAAATGTACTTTGTTTTTTTTAACTATATACATACATAAATTGTAATTATAAGAACAATTAGGTTAATAATTAAAATACAGTATGCAACTATTATTGCTGCAAATACAACAACGTTTATTTTACATCTCATATAATGTATGTACACGTTCTATAAAACATATTTCACTTACACTTTTATTTTTAACAAGTCACGAATGTCTTTTTGTTTTCTTGACTTTGGGTGTTAATTATAAAATTTATTTCGAATGATTTGGAAATCAATAATTTCTGAAGCACTGTAGCTAGTACTAGCCTCAGTAAAAGAGATAAACTTATTTAGTGATTCTGCAGCTTCTGCCCAGCTGATTTCTTCCTTTTCTTCCGTTTCGGCATTTGAGTCACTTTCTTCACGATTTTGAGTAGGCTGAGGGTTTACAGAGCGCTTCCGGGTGATACCGAACTACCCCGAAAACTTCCGAATAGCTCTCGAGCGTTTTTATTTGCTTGAAAGACACACTTTTGGAGATTTTTTTTTACAATTTGCCGGAGCGATGCCGGACTATCGGGCTTTCCGGGCTGTTGGATGCCGGACTAATGGACTTCTACTGTATATGAGTTATTTAATGACGGGAATTTATTGTGCCTTCCTGTTGTAATATATGATTTAAATGACTTACGCCACATATCTTTTATATAATTACCAGCACGGATTTTTTCCCGTGGCCAAAAGGGTGTCGCTGAATCTCTCTCCCCCCCCCCAGCTCTAATGGGTACCTGACATTAGTTGGAGTAAATTAAAAGCGGATGGGCACTGTGCTAGCCACACAATCTCTTCGTATGCCGTGGCTACAGAAACTTGTGAACGCTGCTCTACTTTCCCCATGGGCCAGCATGGTCTGAAAAAGGAATTTTACTTTTTGTAATGAAAGACTTCAGCTGATTATATCCCGCATTACTGTTAGAGAGATGGACTAGTCTTAGTTATCTGAGTGATTACACAAAATTGAAATTTTATTTCACGGAAATAAGAAATATCACTCATATTTCCTTGATGCATTCAGTTATGATACATTTCCAGATTTTGAGTACCATTGGTGAACGGAATCATCTTTTGACACTGAGACCATGGAGGACATTAAAAAAAAAGAGCAAACACCAACAACAAACAACAGCTTTTACTTCAAGTCTTGTTTGTTATACCCCGTCATTAGGTCCTATAGGTACAGAACAAATCGATGCGAATTGGTTCCATCTTCGAGCCACTATATACAACACCTCTCTTGCCGTCCTCGGGAGGAAGGAAAGAAAAAATACAGATAGGTTTGAGGCCCAATGGGTTACAATGAATCCCGTGACGGAGACGAAAAGAAAAGCTCTATTGGCCTACAAAGCTTCCCCAGGACCTGACACCCTGCAATGTCTCAGAAATGCCAGAAACACAGCCCGGAAGACTGCACGTTTTTTGCGCTAACACTTATTGGGTGGAATTATGCAAAAGCATTCAATCTGCTGCTGATCAGGGAGATATTTAAAAAATGTACGAAGGCATAAAAAAAGGCCACTTGGCCCACAACATCAAAGTCAGCTCCAATCAAGACAAAATCAGGTGACATGATCACAGAACGAGACAAGCAGATGCGGCGCTGGCCTGAGCACTATCTAGAACTCTATGCGACACAGAATGTAGTATCTGACTCTGCCATAGAAAGAATCCCAGATCTACCAGTTCTAGATCAGCTTGATGCTCCACCGTCACTAGAGGAGCTTAGTAGGGCTATCGATCATCTGAGCAATGGGAAGGCCCCAGGCAACGATGGCATTCCTGCAGAAGTCCTTAAGCACGACCAGCCAGCACTACTGAAGCCTCTGCACGAACTCATATGCGATTGCTGGGAACACGGTCACATCCCACAGGATATGCCTGACGCCACAATAGTCACGCTTTATAAAAACAAAGATGATCGCAGCGATTGCAATAACTATCGTGGCATCTCCTTACTGAGTATTGTGGGAAAAGGCTTTTGCCAGAGTGATCCTTGCACGCCTGCAAACTCTGGCACATAATGTCTATCCAGAATCACAATGCGGTTTTCGGGCTGGCCGGTCAACCATGGACATGATCTTCTCACTCGTCAGCTACAAGAGAAATGTCGGGAGCAACAGAAAGCCCTCTTCGTTGCCTTCATAGATCTAACAAAGGCATTTGACCTGGTCAGCCGCAAGGATCTGCTACGTATATTGGAAAAAATAGGATGTCCGCACGGCTTCTCTCCATCATCGAGTCCTTCCACACCAATATGCACAGCACAGTGCTCTTCGATGGTGCCACCTCAGAACCCTTCCCAGTTTGTAGCGGAGTCAAACAGGGCTGTGTACTGGCTCCAACACTCTTCGGTATCTTTTTCTCGATGCTACTGCGTCATGCTTTCGAGGACTGCTTCGAGGGTGTAAACATCCATACCAGGCTGGATGGAAATCTATACAACATCAGCCATCTCCGTGCGAAGAGAAAAGTGGAAACTGTTTTAATTAGAGAGCTGCTCTTCGCGGATGACGCAGCCCTTACCTCACATTCAGAGATAGGTCTCCAACTTTTGATCAATAAGTTCTCAGAGGCATGCAAGGATTTTGGTCTAACGATAAGCCTCAAAAAGACCAACATTATGAGACAAGGAACAGACTGCTTCCCAGCAATCTCCATTGAGGGAAACACCTTGGATGTTGTCGAGGATTTTACCTACCTTGGCAGTAACATCACAAGCACACTCTCCCTGGAAAAGGAAATTGAAACCAGCATCCGCAAGGCTGCATCATTAATGGCTAGGCTGAATCAAAGAGTGTGGAACAATGCACAGCTCACTGATAGGACGAAAATCACTGTGTACCAGGCCTGCGTGCTCAGCACACTCCTCTATTGCAGCGAGTGCTGGACGACCTATGCCAAACAAACAAAGCAACTCAACAGCTTCCACTTACGATGCTTGCGCAGGATTCTGCACATCAAGTGGCAGGACAAGATCACGAATGTCGAGGTACTCAGAAGGAGTCATATGCTGAGCATGCACTCAATCCTGAGTGAGAGGCGCCTGCGGTGGTTGGGACATGTCCGCAGGATGAGCTCGGAGCGCATTCCAAGAGCCTTGCTTTACGGCGAGCTGGCAACTGGTATGCGGAAGAGAGGACGCCCCTGCTTGCGCTTCAAGGATGTCTGCAAGAAAGACATGACTCTGGCGCAGATTGACCATAAAACGTGGGAGACCATTGCTGAGGAGCGCACCTCCTGGCGGGCAAAAGTGCTCGAGGGCATTCAAGTCGCGGAAGCTTCCCTTATAGCCAGGAGCGAGGAGAAAAGGGCCAGGAGAAAGGGGAAGGGGGTAGAGGAGCAGGAGGAAACGCCATCATCCCATGAGGATGGACGGATGCCATAGATAGATAGGTCGTAGCTCTAGATCTTCATGACTTACAGTGTTGCAAGCGATAGATCACAGGGCTACTGTTACACCCCGGACCGTAGAGATGTGTCAGCAAAATGATGTTAAATTGCTTGACATTGTTTGTGAGGTTGCGTTCATCATATAAGTCTGCGGACTTTGAAGAATTTACAATATCTACAACAACAAAAAAAAGTACACGATGATGAAAATGACGAATGTTTTCTTCTATAGGGCTAACAGTATCAATAAGAATAATACATAGAAAAGCATGCAACAAGAGAGACAGTAATTAATTATTTTTTTTAAAATAAAAAATTAATTAAAAAAAATAAATAAATGAAAAGACACATGTTAACTGCAATGTACCCTATTCCGTAAAGGGAGTTCATTCCATTTTATAAAATATGATTTTGTCTACTGTATAGTTCATAAAATATATTTATATACTTTTTTAAAATTTATCAAATATTAAGCATAGCAAAATATCTAACATTTTAGCTGTAATATTGATTTTTGGCATTTAATTTTTTTATCTTATTTAAAAAGTCCGAAAACTGTGTCTGTAAAACGATGTTAAAAGTTTATATTTTGAGTGAATAATTTGCTACATCAACGGCAATTGTTGCACAAATGTATATTTTAAAAGTGTCAATACACTTTATTTCGTTCCTATTGTTCGGAGTTATTTGATAAACGCAAGTTAATGTGAAAAGAGACCAACATTTCTTTTCCCTTGAAATAACATTATACCAAGGGGCCCTCCATAACTGACGTCAAGCTCCTAAAAAAGGGGGGATGGGCCTGGGAGGCACACTCATTTGTGACGAGGTGGAGGGGGTGTTTATGAAATGTGACGTCACATCAAAACGCGCATCAAAGATTAATTTCGTAACAAGAAGCCCGACTGCCAGGCCACATGCGGCTCTTCTGTGTTCACATTGCGGCTTGGTTCACATATAAAAAAATATGTTACAATAATTATTGGAAGATTTCCAAGCCATGTCTAATGACCCAGAGTGCTTCAATGGGGCTCTCAACCATTTCTTTATATTTTATAAATATTTCTCAGTTACAACAGGTCTGACAACTCATGTTCTAGTCATAGATGCCTGCTTTCCTTGGACCAGCCTGATGTACGGAAAGGGAAAGTTCGCGAGATAAAGACTTCATCAGTTGAAAATTTTGTTTGAATGATTGTGAAAACAAGGAAACATTTAAGAAAAATCTGGAGACTTTAATTTTTTTTAAATTTCAAAAGAGTACTTGAAAATCAAAGTGCAACGAGCATGGATAGAGTTAGAAAGCATTCATTTACCGATCTAGCTCCCCACGACTTTGGAAACTATTATAACAGACTTGTTTTTTTTGTGATTACGTTGTTTGAGCAAGCGACTTGGGTGACAAGAATTTCTGTGTTGTGAGGTGAACTCCGAGTGGCTATATATGTAAAGCGAATGCAAGTAAAGTAGTTGTTACACAGACCACGGATTGGTGTCTTGATTCACAGTTTGTTACTATTATATATATAAATGAGACAGCGTGGCATGCTTGTGTCTTAGGCTCATCTGTAGCGAGAGTAGGCCGAGTAAAAAAAACAAAAACAACAAAAGACAAAAACAAACAACTCTTGTAGGACCCCGAATTAACGCGAACGCGAGTCGATATTATGACCTGCAATTATCGAGGTATAGCGAGTATTCTCACAGCGATTCAGTTTTTCTGTTGGGATTAAAAACTACATTCTAATAAAGAAATAATGATCACCAGTAGAGGGCAATACGACGAATCAAAGGGGCAAAACGTTGCTGCGTCATCCCATTTTCACGACGAGATATTTGAGGGTGATGTCCCCTTTCTTTGTCGTTTCAGCCCCCCCCCCTCTTCTTTTTTTTATTTTCCCCCTTAACCCGATAACTCGTGGCTGAAATCGTAAGCTGCTCACCCAAGAGTGACAATTAACCAATGGCTAAATTACAGCTTCCGGATGTCTTGGAGTCAAAGCAGAGCACCGCCATGGTACCGGGAGACGGGAGACGACTCGGAGAAAACACACGAACACTGTCATTTTCACACCATGGCGTCACGAGTTTTTTCTTTCTTTTGTCTCTTTTCTTTCCAATTGTCCACCTTTACTTTTTTTTCAATCTTTTTTTTTATAAACTAAACTTTACGGGAAAGGAAAAAAAACCGGGAAAACTTTTGTTGATTAAGAATAGAAAAATCCACGTTTTATAACAAAATGGTTACCCAGATTTCTCTGGTGTAGTTTGTAAAGGACTAAGTGGCAAATCATGTACCAGAGCAGAACTCATCAGCTAATTATGCATATATGCATTATTTATTTGGTAAAGATGCGTTGAGTTCATGAGTTTTAATAATTAATTATTTTTTTAATATGCAAGTAGGCTACACGTAAATTACAAATAAAAAATATTTCACATCTTTTATTTTTCAAGGCGCGCTCATTGAGTTCGTTACAGCAATCCGTCAACACAACGAGGAGAAACAAATTATGGAGAAAAAACAAAACAACAACAACAAAAAAACAAACGACATAAAAAAAAGTTGAAACATAACCTAAAAAAAAATTTAAAAATTTTTTTAAAAAAAAACCATAGAAGAAAACTATACAGATTTAAACGCTTAAAAATTATGTTTAAAAAAAGTTTCACCAGAAAGGAGACCCCTGTGTTAAATACAGCCCCAGTCATCATTAAGAGTATATATAGCTATCTGGGAAAAAAAACCACAGCTTTTTTGCGTATTTAGTGCGATAAGATTTACACAACTTGGTGCTTATATTACTTTACCGAAGACTTCCAATCCCTTACACCGCAAGTGTCTCTATGACATGATGCCTCAACATCCTGCTACTAACGCCCTACCACAATGTCATCTATGGCAGTGCTTCTCAAACTTTTAAGTATTGCGGACTGGCAGGATTTTTTTTTCCATTACACCAGGGACCGGTGAAATATTTTCTTTGTACTGACGTGGTAGCAAAATGTCCTTTCTTGATAACTTCTGCGTACCGGCATCGGATGGCCCCCGGACCGGCACCGGTCCGCGGACCACCACTTTGAGAAGCACTGATCTACGGTACCACACTGACATCAACCACCAATCTTGTATCAACGACGCCCTCTCACCCCCTTGTAACACTGTTGAGCCGCCTTGTCACCGTTTTGCTGTGCACCCCCATCATCCCTAACCCTGACTCGGCATAATCTGTGTAACCAAAAATCAAACCGCCTGATTATATTTGACATGCCATTTCACACATGTCCACATGTAGCATACTAATTAACCCCAGGAAAGCAAACCCCGATGCGGAAACCACATGATCGCCAAACACAAAGGTTATTATTTTTAATAATTTCAACTCGCGTTCCAATTAAAATCTGACAAAATTGTCTGCCTTTCCCCCTTTATCTCCAAACCCCCCCCCCATACACACACACGAGATCCCTCGGTTTTGTGTGAATGTTTCCCATTGTCAGTACTATTTAAAAAATATTTACTGGTGAGATTTGTGTGCGAATTTTTTTGTGTTTTGTTTCGTTCCTTCCCCATCGCTTCTCGGCCGCGTTGTTAAACGTTCATTTCAACTTATGCTTTTTATTTATTCAAGACTGTGTTGTGGTGGGCTCTGATTATTCTGTCCCCCTTCAATTAAAACGGTAGCAGCACCTGAGCTGGTCAAATATCTATTATCCCACTTCCCCTCACTTCTTTCTTTTTCCACGAAAAAATCCAATACTCGTTTTTTTTGTTTTTTCGTTGGCCTTAGAAATATGGATGGCGTACGCCACCGAAAAAAAAATCCATTTGACCTAAAAATGTTGCTTTTAAAATTAAAAAAATAGAAAAATCAAGTAGGCAGAAAAGACCAGCGATTATTTTCAAAGACAAAACCGACAGTGATTGGAGCGAAAATTACTAAGAAAACAAAGTATGAAGTACAGAGTGCATTTAACCCTCGGCTGGTCCTCGGTTGGCGTGGGTATATAAAGGAAACTTGCGCTGCACGAGTCGAGTGGGAAGAGATGAGCTAAAATAGTGGAAGCAATGACGATTAAAGAGGAGAGAAGAAGCCAGGATACCTAGGAGACATAAAGGATTTAAAGGAGCCATAAATAGACTGGTTAAATAAAAGAGATAAATCCTGGATTATGCTGGATGTTATTAATTATCCTTTATGATATAATGACCAGCACACAAGGAAACACTTCTTCTTTTCCACAATGTGTACTATGTGTATGCTAGTTTATGTTTAACTCTTTTTGCATTGTGGATACGGAAATACGATTTAGCAAAAAAAAACAAAAAAAAAGGAATTGCACGACCACCAATGTTCCCTTAAAGCTGCGCGGCCGCGCAGAAATCTGGCTGACGCCGTGCAGCAGTTTAGAATTACCGCGCAGCAAATTTTGTAATGTATTGCATTAAAAATGGTTGCCGTGCAACTTTGCGCATGAGTTTTTGTTGTTTTGTTTTGTTTTGTTATTTTGTACAAGGACTTACGAAACTTAAAAGGAACATTGACGATCACCCCCCGCCCCTCCACACCGCACTTAAAAATATACTGTTCAACAAAAAGTGTGAATATATTCTACGCCTCTGGGTAACAAACAGAACACGAAACTTCGGCCTCGTACAACACGCCAGGGATACGCACAGCACACGCCCCTGGCTTATTTCAAACAATGAGCTCTCCACGTCAACCTCGCGCCGCCCTCTCGGAGAGTCACAGGTTTAAAACCTTTTGATGGTCAGAGAGAGAGAGAGAAAGAGAAGGAGAGAGAGAGAGAGAGAGAGAGAGAGAGAGAGAGAGAGAGAGAGAGAGAGAGAGAGAGAGAGAGAGAGAGAGACGACACTGTCGTCATTAAGTCAAGCAGTTAGAGGCGCGTCACGTTACCACTGGTGGATCGTGTGACCGGGCAGAAGTCTAATTCATTAGTTGGTTGGCGGTAGAAAGGAGTAGATCCTGGCCTCAACGGAACTATAAAGTTATACGGCCAATCTCTGATTGGGTAACTGACATTGGCTGGTGAGATATATGGTCAATCTCTGATTGGGTAACTGACATTGGCTGGTGAGATATATGGTCAATCTCTGATTGGGTAACTGACATTGGCTGGTGAGATATATGGTCAATCTCTGATTGGGTAACTGACATGGCTGGTGAGATATATGGCCAATCTCTGATTGGGTAACTGACATTGGCTGGTGAGATATATGGCCAATCTCTGATTGGGTAACTGACATTGGCTGGTGAGATATATGGTCAATCTCTGATTGGGTAACTGATATTGGCTGGTGAGATATATGGCCAATATCTGATTGGGTAACTGACATTGGCTGGTGAGATATATGGCCAATATCTGATTGGGTAACTGATATTGGCTGGTGAGATATATGGCCAATCTCTGATAGGTCAGTGATGACGTCGTGAATGGTTTGTAGTTCATGGGTCTACTTTTTGGTGCCATGGTGTAGGGTGCTACAGATCAGCTACCGTATTGTCCTGCTTAAGGTCCTGAAATGTTTGTGCTACGTGTCGATATAGAGTACACATATTTTGTACCGATATGTTTTGTAGTGTATAGTACTATATAACGCTTTAGTGTCGGGAGGGGGGGTCGGTGAACAATCTGCTTTTGTCGCATCTTATGTGAAAGCAATACATACCATACAAGTACGGCCTTACAATCTCTTTTTTAGGTGACACCCCCCCCCCACATTTAACCTCCATCAGTGAGAGCAATCGTACAGTTAAACATAAGCTAATCTAATCCGGCGCAAAGCTTGTCTTAGTATACGCCTTTAGACATTTATTGGACTGGAGTGTTAATCTACATCATGGGTTTCTAAACTACGGCCCGCGAGGCCCTCTCATCCGGCCCCTGGAGACATTTTAATCTTTTTTTTAAAAAAAAGATACTATTTTGTAGTTTACCACAAAACTTTGTAGTTTGGGGTTAGTAGTCGGCCCCCAAACTGCTGTTTGACAGTTAATGCAGCCCTTCGGTTGAGAAGTTTGGAGACCCCTGATCTACATCAACGTATTAAAAAAAATATCATCATTTGGAAAGATAAACGCATTTTGGTGACATCACTTTGGAAAAAGTACGGGTCAGTTAACTAAGTTTGACCCCGACAGCAATTAAGAAACTTCACCCTACAATGGGGGGGGGGTGATAAATCATCATGGGGGTGGAAATAGGTCACTATGGGGTTGGCAATACGTCACCATGGGGCTGGCAATACGTCACCATGGGTGTGGCAATATGTCACAATGACAATTGGTCGACCATAGGACTAAATGGGGTTTATGAACGAAAGCAGATTTTCAATACAATTGTCAGATGAAGAATTTTATCATATTTTAAATAAATCTACACTGAGTCACACGTCATCAATTCGGAGAAGAGTCAAGTTGACAAATCCTAATCTAAGTCGAAATCCCCCTTGTCATTTAATTGCGCGTTGAAAAACTGTAATAATTATAGGCAAAAAATAGTAGATTTTTTGATTATTATGAATTTAAAGTTTCTCATGTCATTTTTTTAAAAGCCGCTAAACCGGAGTATGTCACCATTCGACTCCCCTCTCCCACCCCCTCCTCTTATTCTTCAAGGCCACACGCCCCTGCAACAGGACTCCGCGCGTTGGCTTGTGTCAAAGGGAAACAACCTTCTCGTTTGTCTCCCCCGTCCGCAAGAGGACCCATGTCTGTAAATCAGACGTCGTTTTTGACAGAATCTCATTCCGTCTGACAACATCACTGTGATACGGGTATTTCCGATGTTTATCCCCCCCCCCGCTTTATCGGCCACGTGATCCGCGGGTCACGTTGGAGCAGAGCTACTACTGCGACTGTCTTCTTAAAGCGTGGTCCAGACGACAGAGACTGTAGAGATATGCTGGCATGTCGTCAGGTCGTCGTCACACGGTTGTAAGCGGTTCAGTGGCGTCACAAGGGGGGCGGTGGGGGCGGGCCGCCCCGGGTGACACCATCAGAGGGTGACACCAAAATGTAAAATTCTGTATGTTCCCCTTATTTGGCACCGGAAAACTCGGAGGATTTTTTAAAGGTTAAGTCGTGAGGGGGTGACACCATGGTATACCGCCCCGGGTGACACTGACACCAACCCTAGTGACGCCTCTGAAGTGGTTCTCGGGTATTTAACTTATTCCGGGCATTAAGTCTTCCTCATGATAGGAATACTGGGATGTAGCCTTTTCCCATCAGATATATGCAGCTATAAGGGCTAAAGATAATTACCATTATCGTATGCGTTACACACGCTCTTTCTTTACAGACGATTATTGCGTCCGATGCTTATCAATGGCTCTTGTCTATTGTTGCATTGTTATTTAAGTTTCGAATGATGACAATGTATTCTTTTTCCTGACTTTTTCCGGCATCCCAAGGGTTGACTGTGATTATTAAAAATAAATCTAAAATTATCATGTATTATAAATATCATGTATTATAAATATCATGTATTATAAATATTTGTTCACGTAACTTCATTCTAAATGTTTACATATATTGAAAAAAGCAACAAACAAACAAACAAACCAACTAACGGGCATTGTATGGAATTACAGAGAGATTTATCGGTGTTAATGGCGCTGAAACAAAAGAATTAGACACGTACATTTAATTATAGTCTTTGTTATTTGATGTCTCAAAGTTTGAGATAAAGTTAAAATACGCCAAGAAATACATTGTTTTTAACAGTGAGATTTATAATTTCCTGTCCAAAGAGTTTTTTGTTTCGTTTTTGTTTTGTTTTTTTTTAAAGCAATTTTTATTCTGCATGAATCGTTGCCGCGACTTGACAACGTTAAACAAGTTTTTTACAGAGTTATCTACAGTCTTGGTAATTTATGGATCTGGTTACCTTTCCTTTGATATATATACCTATAGCTTGAGATATCAACAGTTTGAATTATGGATAATTATAATCATCTGTAGTTTTCATTATCTACAATTTTAACTATCCGTACTGGGTTATCTATAGTTTAATCTATCTCTAATATAGTTATCTTATCTTATCTATACAGACGCTCCTTCTATGCAGAAGATAGTTGCGTCCACAGACCATGACGTATGATCTGTTGGCAAGTGATGCAGCATTCACAGGCCACGGCTTTGTGGGTTCCATGCATTACCCAGTCGCCTAACTACAACATGTAGTGTATAGGTACCCATTCGGAGCGGGGTGACTCAGGGACCCCTAGCCCCGGGAACAAACCCTTGCCTTCACACGGATTCGAACCCGTGACCATCGGTACGACAGTCCAGTGCGCTGCCACCGCACTAATATAGTTTGAGTTATCTATAGCTTGAGTTATGTATAGTTTGAGTTATCCATATAGGTTAAATTATCTATAGATTAAGTTATCTATACTTTGTGTTATCTACAAATTTAGTTATGTATAGATATGTATCTATTAGTTTGAGTTAAATATGATATAAGATTGAGTAATCTTTAATTTAAGTTATTTATAGTTTGAGATATCCATAGCTTGAAGGTTCCCCAGAAAGCTACAACGACAACTTGTAACGATAAGTTTCTCGATGCAGATTTTAAACATACAAAAATTGTAATCTCAAAATATGTACCCGTGATTCCAAGGGAAGTATTTAATTTATGGGGAAATGTGGGGAACCCCGAAATTTCACGAAATATACTCTTCAGTAAATTCCTTTGAAAATTCCCTAACAGTTTATTTTTTAGTTTCACACAATAGAAGATATACATTTTCTGACTGCTGCTCCATACAATTTCCACTATTAAACAAGCTGATTCATTAGATTTTAACATCGACAAGATTTTTCCTTACACTAAATTTTTATAACAAAAATTAGCAAAACAAAAGTATGTAACTAAAGTTTATATAATTATCCAACAGTTTTTGGAAATAATATATTGAAAAACATTTGTTTACGATATATTTCTCTCAAATTCGCGCCAATGTTGACCATGAGCAGAAGATGAACTTTATAGGACAGCGCCCTCTGTGTGACGACAACACCCCCTCCCCCCCAGACTCACACACACACACACACACACACACACACTTTAGACGTCATCAGTTCGGGCCATCACTTTAATTGGATTAAAACAAAGGGGAAATAATTGCAGTTTTAGATAAGTCACTTGGGAGTTGCCGCCCGTCCCACGACCCCCATAGCGAGACAGCCCATATGTCTGACTGCTTCCGCCCCCCGTTCTCGCCTTCTTCCGGTCGGCCATCTCGAGAATTCACGAGAGAGTTCTCGGAAAAGGGGCAGGACGTAGTTGTCCCCCCATCTGGTGGATGGCTTTCATAATCGCGGCTCAGTTGTAATTAATGCCCATTTCTTTCTCACACCACGGGCGGATCCAGGCACGTAAAACAAGGGGGTGCTAGGATACTACAGAAGTCAGCGCATGGGGGAATTTACATTTCATTAGCCAATATCGCCATATTACGACGGGTCGTGAGTTTTGATAACAGCAATACAGTGTCTTACCTTATCTTTTACAGACGTTCCTTGTATACAGAAGATTAATGCGTCCTACTCCTACGCTTATCCTTTGTTTTCGTCCAACATTTCATTTTTATTTGAGTTTGAAAGTTGATAACGTTTTGGTTTTCCTGGTTTCATAAGGCAACCCATCCCACGCCCAAAGTCTGGACGGAAGGTACGAGAAGTTGTATGTTTTTGTTCTTGCAAACGGATTAAGAAAAGTGTTTTTTTAATCCCTATCTCTATCTGATGGGTTGTATTAGATTATCGTTGTGCTGTAATTCCAAGATAGAGTTAATTGAGTTACGTATCAACACTACTTTGCTCTTTGCTCTTTAGTTCTATCCTACAGTGTTTCGAGGTCTAATGCTTTAACTGATGGTGTTACTCTTGTCAGTTTTGAATAGTCTCCAGTAATGCTTATATATGTATTTTGTAGTGTTCTTGACCTTGAAATGTAACAAGTTCGGGCTACTACTACAAAACTAAAAATTATAAATTTTTGTTGTAGTGATGTCACAACAAATGTGTGTTGTAGTGATGTCACAACAAATTTTTGTTGTAGTGATGTCACAACAAATTTTTGTTGTAGTGATGTCAAAACTAATTTTTGTAGTAGTGATGTCAAAACTAATTTTTGTGTAGTGAGTCACAACAGTGATGTCACAACAAATTTGTGTAGTAGTGATGTCACAACAAATTTGTGTAGTAGTGATGTCACAACAAATTTGTGTAGTAGTGATGTCACAACAAATTTGTGTAGTAGTGATGTCACAACAAATTTTTGTAGTAGTGATGTCAAAACTAAATTTTTGTAGTAGTGATGTCACAACAAATTCCCCAGTACCATAGAGGCTTATTCCACCAGTTGACGGAGTTACCCACCCGTTGCTACAGCCTATCTCACCACCTATCAAGTTGCGTTGATCCGGGAACATACTTCAGACTCGAACAAGGGAAGTCACCATATTCCACGAATCGTCAGCAATGGCGCATTATACTTCCGGCTTATTTCAGGTTTTGAACGGGCGACCATCCCAAGAGGCGAGGGGCTGCTTTCCGCTCCAAGACTTCCAGACTTTTAATTAGCGGCTAATTGTACGGTCTTAAAACAAGGGGAGTAATTTTCGAGCTCTCGGTTCTATGGCTATTGTTGGCGAGGATGAGGGTTGGCTGCCCCTTGTGTGTCTGGAATGGCCAGCCGAAAGGATCACGTATGAGAGGGAAGCGCGGGGTTTTCTACTAAATGATTTTTGTAGTCAGACGGGGGCGGCGGTGGTGGTGTAGACCAGTGCTTCTCAAACTTTTCAGTACGCGGACTGGAAGCAGTTTTTCCCATTGCACCAGGAAGTCGTGCAATAGTTCCACTGTACCGCCGTATGGAAATGAGCCCCTCAAGGACCTACAGGCCTATATCGGCATTTTGCATCGAGACAATCAGCGCATATCAGCATGCAGTTAGGGGCCGTCCATAAAGTACGTCACTCTCCAGAGGGGGGGGGAGTGAGGGGGTGTAAGAAAGTGTGACAGTTTGTGACAAGGGGGAGGGGTGGTCCGGCCATGTGTGACGTCATGGTGTTTTATATTAAATTTTAATTATTTTGTTAATAAAAATACATTTTTGTTAGAAAGTGTGACGTACTTTAGTTTCCAAGATTTGTGACAGTTTGTGACAGGGGGAGGGGGGAGTTAAAATGGTCAAAAACAGCGTGACGTACTTTATGGACGGCCCCTAAGAGCTGATTTTGTTCAGCACTCATTCCGTCACATGATGCATCAAATCACCTTAAAGTTCTATTTTTAATGAATTGGCCAGCTCAAAACTCGCTTCTGTTTCAACTTTTTAAAGAAACTACACAAAAAACATAAATTAGTAATTATTAAATTTAAAATAATCTAATTTATTTTAGTCTCTTTGTTTCATTTTATGTGCTTATAACGGAATAAATAACATATTTTATAGTTTTAGTAATAATGGTTGCGAATGGAAAATTATACTTACATTTTTCTATCCATTCTTGATAACTTCTGCGGACAGGCTGGTGATGACCGATGGACTGGCACCGGTCCGCGGACCACCGCTTTGAGTAGCACAGGTGTCGCCTATAAGGTTGGGTGGTCTAGACTAGATGTTTTAGTGTGTATACTGTTGGTTCGAGTGTGTAGACTATAGTGTTGGGTGGTCTAGACTAGATGTTTTAGTGTGTATACTGTTGGTTCGAGTGTGTAGGCTATAGAGTAGGGTGGTCTAGACTAGATGTTTTAGTGTGTATACTGTTGGTTCGAGTGTGTAGACCGTAGGCTATAGTGTTAATTCTAAATTTTGATAGTTTGTTGTTCTTCCCCGGTTTGTTCAGGCGACCTACATAGACAAACCGTGCCTTTAGCAGCTCCTCTTTTCTGATAACGGTTGGTGTTCCGTGTGACTTTGTGGAGTATGATGTAGTGGGGTAGAGGATGATGTTGGTGCTGGCGATGACCTATTTGAAGGGTTGGATTTAATGCAGAATAATAGATGTTAAGATGTAGCGCCACCCGGAATCTAAGAGCGGATTTAATATTTATTTAAGGAGCTCAACGTGAATTTTCAGTCGAGCGTGTTACCCAGTCCACAACATTGTAGTCAGACACATGAGTCAGACAACATTGCATGTCGGACAACATTGTATGTCAGATCATAAAACTCAAGACTGCGACTCCAAAGTTTGAGTACGACCCCACTCCAATGTCGCGCCAATACAATCTCAATTAAAGACCGTTTTTCGATCGCTTCACCGTTGGCGCCAAATTTGTCTAGCGGGACACCAGGGCGCTGAGGCGTGTGTTTGTGCCGAGGGAGGAGGGGGTTGCTGAGGTGTGGCTGTGTTGTAGTAGCGAAAGGGGGGAGGGGAAGGTGATGGGGGGGGGTTACCTGTATTCACGGCATCGCGCCCTTGTTGATCTTTTATCCCCAAACCTGCTCCCGTCGCAAATAACTTGGGAGGGGGGGGGAGAGGAAATCGCCGACAACCCTACGTACCAGCCATTTTCACCGTGGTTTACTCCCCCTACACCCCTCCACCGCTTCTTTAGAAACGCTCCTCCCAAACCTCTGGACCCCCCGGGGGTGCAGTGTGTCTGTGCGCGCGTTTGTGTGTGTGTGTTGTCCCCTCGCGGGATGCCTCAAACAACTAACAAAAGCCTGCCTGGCAACGCGCCGGGGCAGCGTGCCTAAAAATTGATGCTGCTGCGAGGAGGTGAGGGAGGGGGGGAGGAGTAGGGAAGGGGGAAGTCCAAACAAAACGTCACACCGGCAACCTGCTAACTCACACGTGACTTTCAAAACTCGTCTGTAACAGCTCTCCCAAATAGGAGATTCTTAAAATGTTTGTCTTCAACGGAAAAAAAGGTGAGGGGGTGGGGGTGGGTGCGATAGGATTGGATTCTGATACACAATTTTTTTGCGACATCCACAAAATGTATCCAGATTTACAACATCCACAACATGTAACCGATTTACAACATCCACAACATGTAACCAGATTTACAACATCCACATGTAACCAGATTTACAACATCCACAAAATGTAACCAGATTTACAACATCCACAACATGTAGCCAGATTTACAACTTCCACAACATATGATTATATTTACAACATCCGCAAAATCTAATCCGATTCCCAAAGTCGACATAAAGTGACAAGAAGATGTAAATATAACATTTTTTTTGCACACAAAAGGGTGCTAGTATGAAAGTAACACACGCAGTTTTGATTTCTTAGTTGACTTATTATTATTTTAAAAAAACAACAATTAGAATTAGATTTTTTTTAAACAAGCTGTGGCCCCTCCCTACCACAAACCCACGGTCTCAAGCTTGTAGATTTTTTAAAAATTTCATTCCAAGTTTAGCGGTCCTCAAACCGTAGTGTAGCACGGAAGCACTCATGTAACATGCAGCTTCAAAATTATCAAGTACCGTATATGCTCGCTCTAAAGCAGACTTTGTTTTGTACAAAATGTAGGGGAAAATGTTGTCGGATTACGAGCGGGTCATAGGTGATTTCTGAATGTACATTGAATATCGGTGTTATTATTGTAGATCATCAAGATTTTTTTGTCTACATTCTACAAGATTCGACTGCTCTACCAGAAGCTATAAAATATTATGAAAAATCTGGAATTACCTTGTTTATTTATTTTATTTACTTTTGTGACTGTTTTAATAAATTGCTTTATAAATTTTGTTTTCAGCAACGAATTTTAATGTACGCGCTTTCGCCACATAACTCTTGGGGTCGGCTTACGAGCGGGCTACACACTTTCTACACTTCTCTCTTCCAAAAGAGGGGGGTCGGCCTATGAACGAACGGGCTATAGAACGAGTATATACGTTAAGTCAATTTTGAAACGAAGATAAAATAACTCGGTGTAAAATTTGACAATTAAACACGTGAATCAATCTCCTGAGAAATATGACATAGATTCTACACATTGTAAATACATGTCTGGTTTTAATGGCATGAACTGGATTTCAAAATAATTGCTACACAAATTATTATCAATCTGACATTGAGAGGCGACAATAAGGTTGTAAAAGGCCTCTACAGCTAAAAATGGGATTAGGATTAACACGTGCCCGAATGAGGTTCGGTGCTGAAAGAAGCATTTTCTTAGAGCTATCTAGATATAGATATTAACTAAATCCTTCTCAATTATTAACAGATGGTATATTTACATATTCATTATAATATTATATTAACTTTTATTGCATTTGAAAAGTGTATAGAGTTAATTTTAATGTTTTTGTTGTATAGGCTATGTGTATGATTTGTTTGTTTAGGTGATAAATAATCATACATTAAAAAAAAATTGGCATTACACTATATATAATTTTAAAAAAATCTGTTTGATATTATCTGTAATACATCCTATAATTAGTAAAATTGTTACTATACCCTGTAAATTTGTTATTTTTTCCCCATATCTTCCTACAATTTTTTTATTACACACTATAAATTAGTAACAATTGCTACTACACTCTATACATTGGTTAGACATTAGCCATGCTTGAGATGCTTAAAATTTAGACCGAAACATTTTGACGTATAACAAACAGGACGTATACCACACAGGACGTATAACACACAGGACGTATAACAAACAGGACGTATAACAAACAGGACGTATAACAAACAGGACGTATAACAAACAGGACTTATAACAAACAGAACGTATACCACACAGGATGTATAACAAACAGGACGTATACCACACAGGATGTATAACAAACAGGACGTATACCACACAGGACGTATAACAAACAGGACTTATAACAAACAGAACGTATACCACACAGGACGTATAACAAACAGGACGTATACCACACAGGACGTATAACAAACAGGACTTATAACAAACAGAACGTATACCACACAGGACGTATACCATACAGGACGTATAACAAACAGGACGTATAACAAACAGGACGTATAACAAACAGGACTTATAACAAACAGAACGTATACCACACAGGACGTATAACAAACAGGACTTATAACAAACAGAACGTATAAAATAAACAGGATGTATAACAAACAGGACGTATACCACACGGGACGTATAACAAACGTGTTTTTACTATTCATATATATTATTATATTTACGCTCAATTATCGCCAACTGCCTCACGCTTAATGCTAAATCATAATCCTTTTGGTTTCCAGATTAACATTAACCAAACAATGCACGAACCCATGACTTCAGCATTTGTGTTGTAAACAGTGCTGACTGACTCAAAGAGTATTTTTTTTGGTACAGTAATTTGGTGCGCTGCTTTCTAAAATTACTTTAAAATTCGTGTGGTGCTTAGCACTGTAAACAAATATTATATACATACTTTGTGTACATTTAAGGAATATTTCTTATCTTATCTTATCTGTTTACAGACGCTCCTTCTATACAGAAGATTATTGCGTCCTACGCTTATCTATGGTTTGTGTTTAGTCCTGCATTTTTATTAGAGATTTAAATGCTGATTAAGTGTTGGTTTTCCTGGATTCTTCAGGCAACCCATTCCACGCCCGAATTCCGGACGGGAAGAAGGAAAACTTGTATGTGTTTGTTCTTGCATACGGAATAAGAAAGGTGTTTTTATCCTTATGTCTATCTGAGGGTTGTATTAAGTTATCTATGTGTTGTATTTCTAAATTAGAATTAATTGCTTTATGTACGATTACTACTTTGCTTTTGGTTCTTCTATCCTCTAGTGTTTCAAGGTTTAATGATTTAACTAATGGTGTTATTCTTGTCAGTTTCGAATGTTCTCCAGTAATGAATCTGGCAGCTCTTTTTTGAATTTGTTCTAGTTTATCAATGTTTTCTTTGGTGGATGGGTCCCATACAGAAGATGCATATTCTAGTACAGGTCTCACCAAAGTGAGGTAGCATTTTAGTTTTATATCTCTATTACATTTGTTAAAGTTTCTTTTTATAAAGCCTAAGGTTTTGTTTTATTTTTTAATAACTTCATTCACATGGGGATTCCATGATAGTTTCTCATTTATTAAGACTCCTAAGTATTTTGCATCTTTAGTTTGGGTCAGTTCTTTTCCATGAATGTAATATTTTGAATTTATATTTCGTATATTTATCATACAACGATAAGTAACTTGGGCTTTTGACCAAAAAAAACAACAAAAAAAAACCAACCTATTATAAAATACTTTGTGTACATTTAAGAAAGTTTAATATTACGTATTTATCATACAAGGACAGGTTAGTTGGGCTTTTGAAAAAGGTGGGCGCCGTAGGCGCCCTTAAAAAAGGGGGCGCCGCAGGCGCCACGGCACTGCAGCACAAACTAGTAAGAAATAAGAAGGAAAATGATTAATCCGTTGCAATGAAAAAAATCGTATTGTTATTTAGATATTTAAACATTTATTGATGTGGTCGTATAAAAAAATTTAAATGCTGCTTACTAATAAAATACATAAATAAAAATAACTTATACAATTTTTTTCCTTTTATCTAGATCAAAAGCAAAAATTTTCAACATGCTCTATTGTCCCTGATCTTTGTTTTGTAATCGATTTCATCCCATTTGTACATTTAGTAGAGTCTCTGTTTTTCACGATCATAGAAATCGTCATTCTTGGCATGCTTCAATTAAGTCCCGGACACACACGCCCATTTCGTCTTGTATAACAATCACTTTTAAAATAAAACAAAACAACTCCGTAGTGATCCTAACCATTTTTACCCTTTTTGGTTGACTCCTCTAATTTAACTGTTTAGAACTTATGGTAGGTGAATTTACTATTAAAAAAAAATTACGAGAAAAACGCAAAAATCACATGAAAATTAGAGTTTTTGCACGAATCGTCCACTGTGTGGTATAGCAACTGCGGTACCAAAAAACCAAAGTATCGCATATAAAATGACGTCATGCATCTAGGAGTGAGGGTCACACCTTTGTGACGATGTGTAACGAGGCGGAAGGGGGGTGTTTAAGAAATGTGACGTCATATTAAAACACGCATGTTTCAATAAAAGTTCCACTTAAATATTTGATTGATCACAATTTATTGAATGACGTTTTACGTGGCTTTACGCGTGTTATGATATTAGAGTGTCACTAAAATAATTACACACTTAAATGACAATAAAGTGATTTGAAAAATGCTCTTGTTCAAATACGAATTTAGGGTTTTATTGTGTGGGGGGGGGGTAGGGCAAAACTTTGTGATGTCATATTTGAGGAGAATAACTTTCTGTGACAATGTGTGACGAGAGGAGGAGGGGGGGGGAATCGGCCAAAATCGCGTGACGTCATTTATGGTTGACCCCCACACAAGTTCTAGCACGCGGGTCGTATTAAAAAAAAAGGTCGTATTCCAAACAAAGGTCGTATACCAATGACTATATCATTTTTTAAAAAAAAAGTCCCTTCAATTCACATTTTGAAAATAAAACAAACGTGAAAGCCATCAATGACTCCTACACTTCAATGGGCGACTCTGATTCCATGTTCTATTTAGACTAAAAGTTCAACCCTGAAATGAGTGTGTTATTCTATAACACAAGCGAATACATTCAAACATGACTGAAAAAACTTCGTCCACCACAAAGCAAGTCGAAGCCAAACCTCTATTCCATTGAGAAATGAGCAGTGTCGGACAGCGTCGTCGTAATCAATAATACAGAAGAATTGACTTCGTCCAACCAGATGATACGAATAGCTAATGTCTACCATATGTTGGGTGGACCCATATCAGACTTCAAAGAATAGAACGTCGCCGGGTTAAAGGCTATTCGATTTTTATTAAACCCAACATAATGGTATTGATTACACGTACTTATTGTGACGTCTTGTGCAGAGGTACGCGTGCTCTTCCCGGAGACATGCGCAAAGTATGAACATTTAATGAAATCCGGTTCACTGCTGCACGTGACTAGCACGTGACCTGGCGCGCGCTTGATAAGCAGAGAGGCTGTCACGTGCAGCAATTAGAGCTGCGGTGCCTCGACTCCACACTATCTTTCTCTCTCAGGTAACATCACATTTTTTGTGTGGACATCGCTCCTCGGATTTTCTAGATCCACTTTTGAGGTGAATGCCACGAGTGGGGGAATTACTGTCAACATCAGAGATGGATGGAGAAATGGGCTGTCAACATCAGAGATGGATGGAGAAATGGGCTGTCAACATCAGAGATGGATGGAGAAATTGGCTGTCAACATCAGAGATGGATGGAGACATGGGCTGTCAACATCAGAGTTGGATGGAGAAATGGGCTGTCAACATCAGAGATGGATGGAGAAATTGGCTGTCAACATCAGAGATGGATGGAGACATGGGCTGTCAACATCAGAGATGGATGGATGGAGACATGGGCTGTCAACATCAGAGATGGATGGAGAAATGGGCTGTCAACATCAGAGATGGATGGAGAAATGGGCTGTCAACATCAGAGATGGATGGAGAAATGGGCTGTCAGCATCAGAGAGGGATGGAGAAATGCGCTGTCAACATCAGAGATGGATGGAGAAATGGACTGTCAACATCAGAGATGGATCTAGAAATGGGCTGTCAACATCAGAGATGGATGGAGCAATGGGCTGAAAACTGCATAGGCAGATACAGAAATTTGTTGTCAACTGTGATAGACCTGTTCTAAAATATGCATTTTCTGTATGGGACTTATACACCAAAGAAAATAATATTGATATACTGGAAAATTGTTTTTTTTAAAAAGCTGCTGGTTTCAATACTGGAGAATATTCTAAACTGAAAAGAATAACACCATTAAACCTTGACGCATTAGAGAATAGAAGATCAATGAACAAAGTGGTAATAATACACGAGGCGATTAATTATAACTTGGAAATACACAAAAACACAAAGATAACTGAATACAAGCCTCAGACATAGGAATAAAAACACATTTCTTTTTCCGTATGCAAGAACAAACACATACAGATTCTCGTTCTTCCCGTCTGGAATTCGGACGCTGAATGGGTTGCCTGAGGAAACCAAGAAACCAACCACTCTATCAACATTTAAAACAAACACTCTATCAACCTTTAAAACAACCTCTCTATCAACATTTAAAACAACAACTCTATCAAAATTTAAAACTCGTTTTGTTTTAAAATGCAAGAGTAGACGGCACGAAGATTCATAGTCTTTTAAACTAATACACACATTGGTAAACAATAAAACATCATCGATTTTTGTCACCGTTTTTCCATAGTACTGAATAAATCCACGAGTCTATTCTCTATTTAAGATGAGGTGGCGGGCAAGTTAGAATTTTAACACAGGCCGAATCAGACCTGCGGGCCGGACTGTGCACATCACTGCCATAGGGCGTGCTCTGAGGTACACTGGCGTATACGGACCTTTGGTCGTAACGTTTTCGTCGTCCTGGGAACTCCACATGTGTTTAAACTAGACTAGCGTAAACCCTAAAGCAGCGGCGTGCAAACTTTTTAGCAAAGGGGCCGTATTCATTGAAGTAAAAGTATGCGCTGGCCGGATTAAGATAATAAACGACAATGGCATACTTAAAGCTTAAGAATGACTTACAAGCCGTTTAGTTATATGTTATAGTTGGTTTCTTTTCTCTTTAGTTTTAATTATTATTCTTTTTTGAAAGTGCGTTAATTAGTGGAGAAAAATAGGGGCGCCGCTATCGCAATTTTTTACACTTTAATAAACGTATCTTTTTCCATCAGTATAAATTACAACAAAAAAAAATGTCATTATTGACAAAGTTAAAGAATAAAGATGTTGATTTCATACTTCGTACCTTACAACAATACCACTGTAGTGGGAAATGTGTTGAGAATTGTGATTGAAATCTGGCTTACTTTTACGCATCGATACCTTTTCAAGATGGGGGAAAAAAAATATGATATTGATTTTTTCAATGGTACGTCATCAAAATCGGTGCACATAACTGCAAATCGGCTTTTTGTAATCAATATCAACGATTGCCAAAAGTATCATCCACTTTTCGTCATTGTACACAAAACTGCACCTAATATATTATTTCTGATAAAAAATTTTTTTTCGTTGTAACAGAAAAAATCCACGAGTTTATTAATTAAACACGACCTTCGGCCTGTCAAAATTTTAACGCGGGCGCATTAGCCCGCGGGCCGGAGGATAATTGGAGATTATTGGGGGATATTGAGGTTTTAGTTGATTTTTATCAGCGCCGGAGAGTTTATGTGTGGAAATAGTATGGATTCACAACCCACCAACCATCTGGGGGGGATGGAAGATTTTGGAAACTGGAAATAACAACACCCCGGCCTAAAAAGAGCACTTACGGTTTTGTTTGCATTGCTTTTTTTTTTTTTGCTCACACGGTGGCATACCAACAGACTCCTGGAATGGACTCTACCGTCGTCCGTCCACCCTGTGGACCCCCTTCCACGGGGTTTTTTTTTGGCGCCTTTCTGAAGCCCTTTTGAAATAATGTGATGATTTTGTTTGAAATTGATTTGAGATAGATGTTTGGTAGGTTGGATTGTAGAACTTGCTATACTTGATCCGTTAATTAAATTATCCTCCATTCTTTCTGTCTTCTTTTTCCTATCTTCCCCTTTTTTTTTTTAAAATAAATCCTCATTTGATTCCCTGGGGGGGCCCTTTGTACACACCGCCCGTCGCTA